>BOLG01000371.1:0-61226 GCA_016861445.1 Oryzias woworae
TGATCAATGGCAGTTTTCCACAAACTCCATACAGCATGTGCAGGTGAACAGTTCTCCTGATCCATGCCGATGTTCATTTAACAAATCACATTTACTTAAGAAGGCAACAGGTCTAATTGGAAAATAGTTTTCCAAGATTTTGGATAACTGTGGTAGTAGTTGAATCAGTCTATAATTTGATATTCTAGAACTAGTAAAGCCATGACTCTACCTTCTCATGTGGTTTTCCAGCCTTTGTCTTTTTCTTGGGAACCAGGTTGTACATTCCCATTTTCCTCTTTTTCTTCTTCACAGCTGAAAGTGAAAAAAAGCCCCATCATGCATCAGTAGAAAGGGGATCTTTAAAAGTAAATCAAACGATTCTCCATTAAATACTGTACCAAAACACTCCACCCCAAAGCCAGCTTTGATTGAAAAAAAAAACAAGAGTCACATGAAGTTGTGAACGCTGGGTTCAGACATTTTCCACAAGAATTACTGATGATTTTTTTCTCAATGAGTCACATGAACCAAAAGCTGATCTTAGCATTAGAACTAAAAGTATTTCTTTCAGCAAGCTATCACAAAAACATGCTGGTTTGATACCTTCTACAAGTTAAAGCAACTAACAAGACACGGAGAACCTGCTTTCTGTGTGATTTCTATGGTTACCCTGTGTCTGTCATTTCACATTCAAATGTGATGGCTCAGCCAAACATTACTAAAGTAATGAAAGTTTAATTTAGGCACCGAACACCCTCCCTTTAAGAAGAAAAGCTCTAACCCGCCGCAGCTTTGCTGGAGGTGGAAGCTCCGCCCTCTTTGTGTTTTGGGCCATGGGGTAGTGGGATGTTGGACAGTATCTCAGACTTCTCTGGGTCCTTCATAAGTAAGTTTAGTGCCTTTATAAAACAAAAACAGCCAGTCAACCACAAAAGCATCATTTTGAACTAAAAAGAACAAATCTGAAAGAAAAAGAATGAAAGAAAGAATCCCTGCAGCTACTGATGGTTTGTTTTATTGAAACAATAATAAAAATTGTGTCTTGCTGTTTTAACATGTCAACATTCTGAATCGTGTACATTCCAAAGATTGACCCTTGAACAGGAAAAACTCTTTCCTCTCACCTGGACTGGAGTTTCTGTCTTCTTTGCGTTCTGTGCAGAACCTGAGCTGGCGTTTGGTTTCTCTGAACTTTCACTTCGAGTGTCAGTGGAAGCACAAAGAGAGGTGGAAGAGCTTGATGGTGTTTCTCTTAGAGGAGCGGTCAGGCGTCCAGGAGCACCCAGAAATGGACCTCCAAGAGACGGCAAAGGTTTTCCTTGCATTCTGTTTCTGTACAGAGCTGCTTCACTGCCGATCACAGCCGAGCGGTGGAAGGGTGTTACTGACAATCTCTCTGACTGCTCTCAGGTCTCGGCTGCTTTAAAACACGGGAGCCCTTGGCTGAGAGCTGGAGGAGCTCCTGCTTGGACCTTGAAGGCCTCCTGCTGATCCATAGGGGAGTTTGCTGAGTAATCTGAGCGGCACCTGTGAAGTGAAGCACATGAAGCAGTCATGACCAGCACAGAAAGCTCGAGCAGAAGAGCCACACAGAGACATTTCACTCTGAGAGTTACAAGAGAAGAGCTGCTTTTCCATTTGTTACTGCAAAACAGACCACTGACTGTATAAGAGAACTGGACTGAGAGACGGACACACACACACACACACCACACACACACACACACACACACACACACCCACTCCTAACCCTGGCTCCAAATGGCGCTGCCCGTATCGTGGAAAACTGATGACTGAATTGGCTTAATTTTGCTTGAGCTGGTGGTAATGGTATTTCTATGGATGATGTCACACCCCTCTCTGTCCCAGTTCTATATACCGTCAGTGATACTAACCTACACGTGGAGAATCAAGCCCCATTTAGAATTTTATTGTTTTATGGATATGTATTATTGTATCTCTTTAACCCCAGAAAATGTAGCTTCTCTGGAACAGAAGTAAAAAAGAATCCCCAACATGTTCTGAGTACAGAATAGAAAAACTAGAAAGTAACATGGAGAGCGCCACCTGGAGCCTAGAGATGACAAAAAAACACATTTCTATCTGCAGCCACCTCTTCTCATGGCATGGGAGAGCTCTCTGTCAGTCAGCTTCATTTAGGATCAAGAAAAGTAAAACAATGGAAAACTAAATGTTCTTATTACTGTGATGATAAACTGTGGAGCACACAATGCGCTATTTTTAAGCTGATAGAGAATCCAAAGCCCCCCATTTTCTTCCTGTACTTTAAGCCAACCCTAATTATCAAATGCTGCTGTCCCTCAGAAAACCCTGGAGGCAGGCTGCAGAAAAAAAACATTTTAATTCCCCATGATCCAAAGTGCAAACTATGACACAACAATAAACATGATCAAAGCCTAGTGTAATGAACCCTGTCTATGTTGATTGCTTTTATTTCACACACACATACACACACACCAAACAACATGTCAATATCAACTACTGTCACCAAACAAGACTAAGCCAGTTGAAAGTCCACACTCCTTCACTGAAAGATGGAGAATCGGATTGGTCAGTTTCTAACTTGAAGAACATGCAATAAAGGAGAAATATCCTGAAATAAAAAATGAGAATAATCAAGAATATGTTAAAAATAAAAGGCATCAGAGTAAGAATGGTTATTCTGACCAATAGAATGACTGAGTAACAGCTGTTATTTCTCTATACAAGTCTATGGCTTCTAGGAGGCAGCAGTACTTCCTGTTTGAAACACTAGGGGCAGGGCTCACTCTGTCCACTTCTCTTATACAGTCAGTGGTTCAGTTCGGGTTCTGGAAGTTTGTTCTCGAATAAGAACTGAACTCTTTGTTCTTTCTTTCTTCTGTTCGGTAAAGTTAGTAAAAAACCTGCAGCAGCAGCGCTGACAGTGAAGAAGAAGACGAACTTTTCTTCAGCCTCCAGCCTGCAGGCGGGCTGCCATCTTTGTTTTGTACAAACTACTTCACTTCGTTCTCATGACGGAACGCGAGTCCGTAATCGGTTTGATACTAGATTTATTTACAAAGTAAGTAGCTGTTTAGCTCCGCGTGTTAGCGCCTGCAGTGTAGATAGATGGATGTGAATGGAGGAGCACGCGGGGAGAGAGTTCAAAGCCGAACGAGACAAACAAACAAACAAACGGACAGGAAAACTCTGGGACAGCCGGGAAATGGACAGGAAAACTCTGGGACAGCGGGAATCTTACTGCGAACCGGAAAAAAACAACGTCGAAAACAGATAATCTTACCGAACCTGTTCGAACGGAGCGGCTGATCCACCAGGCAGGAGAGGAGCTCTGCAGTCGCCCCGCCCACCAGACCACGTGACCGAAACACTTCAATGTTCTGAAATGAAAAACTTCTTTTGTCGAAAGTTTTCTTTTTTTGTTCTTTACTTAAAGGAATAAAGGCTGAAACTTTTAAAATGTGAAGCGCAATGTCAGCTGTGTTACAGTCAAAAAATGATTGTACTATAATCACAAGAACATTTGCAGTTGTAACTAAATTACTACTTACAAAATGAGATCATTACCAGAAAGGACGTATTTTTATTTTTAAAACGTTTCTATACGTCGGATTTTTCTAATCAGTAGAAATTAGTAAAATAGGCATGATAGAATCTAAATATTTATATATCAACAGACAGCAAAAGGATCATCTCTTTGTAACCCCGAAACCCATTAAAGATTTTTTAGTGTGTTTAATTCTTTACAGAATAAATCAAACACTAACAACTTAAGCTCACATAATGAGACCATAGTCTGGAAGTAGTTTGAATATCTCCACATAGAAACTATCATCTTTTCATGGAGCTTCTCCAACTCCATTTCTCAGCTTCTTCTATCCATCGTCCTGCTGCAGAATTCATTCCCAGATACTATTGCAGGATGGCAATGCATGCATAGGAATTGATGCTGACTTGAAGGCAAAAGGGAGAAGTACCAAAATTGATTTGAACATATATGTAATATTCACAGCTGTATTCAGTGTATGTACATATCAGTACCATACATACAATATTGTTTAGAAAACAACATACAAATATGTGTAGGTTTCTACACCTACGTCCCTCTGATGAGGATCAGGCCAGAAGAAAAAAGGCCTCACAAACACTTGCTTTAAAAAATGAACTCTAAATTACATTTAGAAACACAGGTACAAGTAGTTCATGGAAAAAGTACAAAGCAATTTAAACGGGTGATTTCACTGATTTATTGAAATACAAAGAGGAGTTTGGAAAGCTTTTCAAACAAAAAATAAAATATACCTTTAGGCTGTTTTCACTAAGCCAATAAAAATCAAAGCTCTAAGCAAATATGATGAACTGTTGACAATAACCGCTTGTACATACATCAGAAGAAAATAAAACCTAATCACAGTGATTCTCTGTATGTATCAAAATATTTCAAATGTAAAAATAATCTTCATGAGAGAAAAAAAAAGATCTGTACTATATTATGTATTCTCAACTATTCCAATCTCTGGAATTATCACTTCTATTAAACATCCAACTACTCAACAATAATTACAGTTTTTTTAAGAGCATTCAATTTAAGACAAAAAGGCATCTGAATAAACACAGTTATGGGCTTGGCACCCATTCTTCCTCCTAAAACTATCAAACGTGACATCACAGATGCCAAGGATGGGATTTTTTTTATATCCAACTAATAAAAACATTACTTGCTGACCAAACATAGAACCAAAACTGCTCTTTCTCCGTTTCCCAAGGGGGATAAGTAGAACTAGATTTAAGGAAACAAGAAAACTGTAGCTGTGTGAGACAGATAACCCAGTGTACAATGTTGCAGGTTCCACTTCAGCTCACCTTCAGGTCCAATCAAAACCTTGAAACTTTGTAAATCCAAGGAAGCATTGCTTTTAATGTCCTTAGTACACAAGGCTTTTACTTCAAGTCTGTTAACATCTAACATCAAAGCACTCATGTTTCAGCAGTGAAGTCAGCTTTTCTTTAAAATGGTGAGCTGATTGCGGTGCTCATTTCTGCTCACAGGTCTGCTTCATGTGTTGCAAGTCTCATCATAGGAAGGCGGAGCCTCTGAAATAAAACAAACAAACAGTAAGACCGCCAAGCAGGAAGTAGGTACAAAAAGGATTCTTTTTTGACAATATAGAGATAAAACTGAGCTAGCTCTGAGCTATGGGAGATGGGGAGGCCACAGTCCCACCCACAACGAATGAACTCCTGCTGCTCTACAGAAACGATGTTCTTGAAAGCAACACAGATTTTGGGGATTTTTTGTTAAAAACGGCATAATTCTAATTAATAGACCAAAAGACCACTGGGAACGCTTTGACATTAGATCAGATGACCAGAGTGGGTCTCCATAAAGAATTTTAGCATGACATGATTAAACATGCATTTGATCAACTGCAGAAGGAGATTTAAATAAGAGTAACACTAAACATTTAATGAAACCAGACAGAAGGAAAAACAGTTGCAATGCAAAGTTGATCCAGAGTGTTCTTTATTGTCCTTCAAAATGAGTCCAAAGTGGAGCTTGGTTGAGAAAAGCTCGACTTATTTAGAGTTACCAAGGCAGCCACTGAACTTGCATGACAATGAGCACATACAAGGAAAAAACTGAACAAACCTTGACAACATAAAGCACTGAGTGAATGAAAGGCTTACGAGTATAGACGAGTGTTACGCAGGGTTTGGGGCAACACTACAGGCAGAGAGTGGAGATGATTTCTGATTAGATTCTGCAGGAAGTGAAGCAGCTTTTGAAGCAGAAATGGTTCCCTTGGAAAACCTTAAAGGAAGACGGCTCAGACTGTGGGACACTTCCATGACGAGGATACTCTGATTACACTGGTTTCCCTTTGATGGAACATCACTTCAGTTTGAAGCATCACAGCTCAGCAACCGTACCACTGCAGTGAAGAGTCGAGCGGTTTCATTTTCCCTCTGAAGATATGCCAACATCTGTTACTTATTTCACGGTAAAAAGTAAATATTAAATAATGAGGCAAAAACTAAAACAACTATTTATCTGAGTGCATCAACTCACTTTTATTGCAGGTTTTTTTACAATTCTGTGGAGAAATGATTTAAAGTGCATCCGGAAAGTATTCCCAGCGCATCACTTCTTCCACATTTTATGATGTCACAGCCTTCTTTCAAAATGGATTAAATCCGTTTTCTTCCTAAAAGATTCTTTGAAAAACATCCCACAATGACAATGTTGAAAAAGTTCTTTTGAAATTGTTGCAAATTTATTAAAATGGAAAACCAGTTAAATGACATGTACAGAAGTATTCCCAGCTTTTGCTCATTACTTAGTTGCTGAACCTTTGGCAGCAATTCCAGCCTCTAGTCATTATGAATATGACGCCACAAGCCTGGCAACACCTTTCTCTGGATAGTTTGGTTCATTCCTCTTTGAGAGGTTGGATGGGAAGCGTGGGTGCTCGGATCTCTCTATAGATGTTCAGTTGGATTCAGGTCTGGTTCTGGCTGGGCCACTCAAGTACATTGACAGAGCTGTTCTGAAGCCACTCCCTCCACATCTTGGTGATGTGCTTTGGATCATTGTCCTGCTGAAAGATGAACCGTTGCTCCAGTCTGACGTCAGGAACGCTCTGGAGCAGATTTTCATCAGGATGTCTCTGTACATTGCTGCAGTCAGCTTTTGCCCAAAAACATCCCCCACAGCATGATGCTGCCACCACCATGCTTCACTGTAGGGATGGTATTGGTATGGTGATGCCTGCTGATTGGTACCTGGTTTTCTCCAAACATAACTCCTGCCATTCACTCCAAAAGGTTCTATTCTGGTCCGGTCAGACCACAGAATTTGGTTTCTCGTGGTCTGAGAGTCATTCAGGTGCCTTTTGACAAACTCCAGACAAGCCTTCATGTGCTTTTTAGTAAGGAGCTTCCGTCTGGCCGCTCTACCTCTATACCATACAGGCCTGATTGGTGTAGTGCTGCAGAGATGGTTGTTCTTCTGAAGGTTCTCCTCTTTCCACAGAGGAACGCTCTGACACGGTGACCGTTGGGTTATTGGTCACCTCTCTGATCAGATCAGGGTCCTTCTCCCCCCATCACTCAGCTTAGATGGACGGTCAGATCTAGGAACAGTCCTGGTGGTTCCAAACTTCTTCCACTTACAGATGATGGAGGTCGCTGTGGTCACTGGAACCTTCAAGGCAGCAGAAATGTTTCTGGATCCTTCCCCAGCCTTGAGCCTCAAGACAATCCTGTCTCTGAGGTTTACAGATAATTCCTGTTCTTTCATGCTTGGTTTGTGCTTTGACGTGCACTGTCAACCCTGGGCCTCATGTAGACAGGGTCTACCTTTCCAAATCCTGTCCAATCCACTGGATTGACCACAGGTTGGCTTCAATGAAGCAGCAGAAACATCTGAAGGCTCATCAGAGGAAACAGAAGAGACTTCAGCTCACTTTGGAGCTTCACAGCAAAGGCTGGGAATACTTCTGTACATGTTATTTTACAGGTTTTTCATTTTTAATACATTTGCAACAATTTCAAAAGAACTTTTTCAACATTGTCATTGTGGGATGTTTTTCAAAGACTCTTTCAGGAAGAAAACGGATTTAATCCATTTTGAGAAGAAGGCTGCGACATCATAAAATGTAGAAGAAGTGAGGCGCTGGGAATACTTTCCAGATAACCGGCAACTTCACGGTTGACTCATTAAGTTTAAATCACACTTGAAATCTCTTGTCACAAATGTTACCTAATGATAGATTAAAATCCAGTGCACTCATGTTAAGATTAAGATATCTCCACAGACTGGACAAAAGAGGGAAAGGACATTTTTTAAAGGGAAATATTAAATAAATTAACAAAAAAGACTCCCAAAGCCAAAAGACCTTTTCGAAATTTGGCTAACATGAACTATTCGTCTATGTTTTGTGTAAAACTTTATTTTCAGAAAAAAAATCATTTCTATACTTTGTGCATTTTTGGAATTCTGTCTGATTGTTTTTCATGCAGTTTTAATGGCCTTTATCGGCAGCTTTAAAAAGGAAAAAAGTTGTCAAATTCAGGACTGAGAAACAAAAGCGGTGAAGCTTTGTATCACTGAAGTCTGGACTCTGAGAGGCCACTGGGGTGGCCACAGACAGGGTGGGAATGTGCTGTTCAGGTTGACGTTGCAGCACTACTGAACTCAGCCAACGTGTTGCCAGTTCCAGATAACAGCAGATTGAGTTGCTCTTATGCTACATTCACTCTGGGCATGTGTGTTGCGGTTTCATGAAGGCGCATTCAGCCGTGGTGTTCACTCTCTGGACAATCAAAAAGCACCAGAAAGGGAATTTTTCTTTTTGTTATTTTTCTACCGATTCCTTGTACATGTCCATCACCTAGTTAGAAGAGGTGTGGGTGTAAAATGTCAAAGTGGTGCAAATCTGGTGAATCTTGCTCCAGGCTTTTTCTTTCCCATTTCTATTCCCATTTATGAAAGACTTGGTGTCATAGAATTCCATCCGAGAATAAAAGAACGCAGGTCTTAATTTCTCCTTCATAATCATGTTTACAACAGCTGGCACTGCTGTGTTATGAAAAGGATGCTACCGACATGCCACAACCAAATCTGAGTCTTTGGTCAAAGTTCAGATGTTTGATGCTCAAGCAGTCAAAAGTTCAGCTGGTTGAGCTTTCAGCGTGCGTTCACCTGATTGTATGTAGAGGATGAGAACGGACTTGGCGACCTATAAGTGCAAGAGTTTTGAACCTTGCTGTAAAAAGGTGAATGAATGCAGACTAACCTTGAGGATAAGTAGAGGTGCCGTAGCCTGGAGGCAGGATGTGTGGTGCAGCCACTGAGTTGGGAGTGTTCAGGGGGGGATAAAGGGCTGAAGACCCAGCAGTCCCCTTGCGGCACTGCTCCTGGCCCGCTGGGCAGTTGGTTTTGGGGGAAGAAGAGGCCTGGGGCATAGCTGAAAGCATTTGGCGACACCACCTGAGACTGGCGCTTATTCAAGTCTTCGTTTGTCAAGTTCCCACCTTCTGCTCCAGTGTAGTAGTCCACAGGAGGAGCACTGGGGGAACTGTGGCAGGACACCCTAGAGCGTGGGGTGGGACGGGGAGCAGCTTTTGGAGCAGGACGGGAAGGCAAAGAGGGCGATGAGGAGGAAGAGGAGGTTTTGCTGTCCGGTGCATCATCAGAGGAGGAAGGAGCCTCTTGTTTCTTTGTTGAACGCTGCTTCTTGTTGAGTGAGACGTTGCCAATATGGATGGGTAACGTCAGAGCGACTTCAGGAGACTTCAGACTGACCTGAAGGAAAGACCGTAGTCATTCACCACAGTAACCATGACACTTGTTTCAATTTTCTTCTTTCTTTTTGCACAGTTGGATATCAACAACGTATGAGAGCTGATTTATAAAAACAAATAGAGATGAGGTGGTTAAAAAAGAAAAAAAAAAACATCATCTTGGATTAAATACATTAGAAGATTGTACTGGCAATTATTTAAAAAATACAAAAAGCACTTGAACACTCATTTTTTAGGTAAAACAATGGTTTACGAAAACAATTTCTTTCTTGCTATGATTGTTTGAAAACAAAATATTAAAGCCAGCAGATGTAAACAGCAGTTCTGCCGTTATTACAGCAGCTGGTTAGATCCAGATCAAAAGAAAAAAAAGATCAACGTCCAAAGCAACACAGATGAAGTCTTACTTTCACATAATAATCAATCCTTATGAGCTCACAGCCAGCCAGCGAGGAAGAGGAGGGATGATGATCTGCTCTTTCCAATCCATCTCTTTGCCTCCCTTCACTGTACCTCCCTCAACCTCTGCTATGGTTTTTATGTCGTGGATCGGCTTCTTCATCTCATAGGTCACTCTCTGAGGAAGACACACAAGAAAATGTGATGATTTGTGAGCAAAATCCAGGATTCACGCCAACAAAAATGCTTTAAACTCTCTTTGCTTAGTTCTGTAGGAAGGGTTGGATCAAATGTTGGACATGAAGTCCCACTCCGATCATGATCTAAAGGAAAAGGTTTCCAGTGGTCTTTTAATTTGGTTCTGCTTCCTTGCTGCGTGGCCAAAAATGTGTTCGCTAAACTCGCTGCCTCGTTCGCTATGGGAGGAGCTACCAGCTAATGTTTTTGATCAATCCATGAAGCTTTGTCTGTATTTCATTTACAATGCTTTGGAGACACGGATGATGTTTAGAGATCCGTTTTTTTCTTTTTCGAAGAGCTCTACAAAAACATCAACGATCACGTCTCCATGTAGAACAAGGGCCACCAAAATTTAATTAACGAATAAATAAACCATCTACCCACAAAAAAACAGATAACATTCCATTTAGATGCAAATTGAGGTTCTTGTTGTCTTTTACTTTTTAACTACATAGTTGCATTTTATTAAACATAAATACATTTTAAACTAAAGGTTTCATAGACTACTTTTTATTTTGTGTTAACTATGTATTACTAAAAAAAGGCTCATGGCTATAAAAAATACATTCCAATGACGTTTCAAATCCAAAGAATTATCCTGATGTTTTTAATTAATATTTATAGTAATGTGTGTAATTTAATAATTCGCAGAAAAAAAGGAAAAAGATTCCATGAAAAACGGGCGTGGGATTCGAACCTGGGGTTAATAAAAAATAGAACACCTGGAATAACCACAGTCACCATGAGAGCAGCTGACTCATAGAAGGTTTTCCACTGAATAAAGACAGCTACATACATAATGCTGAGTGAACGGCTCGCTCGGGTTGTCACAAAAGGATTTGTTCATCCATGGAATTTTTAGTGTTTTTAAACAGGAATCGTGTGAAAAACGAGTAAAATTAGGGGACTTTTTTTTCTATATAACTGTCTTGATGAAAATAAGAAAAAACATCATGAAGTTCAATAGACCCAAGTGGGCTGTCTCTCCGTCCTGCAGGGGATCTCTGCCTGGCCGCCAGCCCGTCTTCTGGTAGCTGGCATAGCGAGCGTGACCGCTCCAGCTCCATGTTTTTGGATAGATTTTTCTTTACTCGCTGCGCCCGTTGCAGCGAGCCACAGAACACAGAACCTCAATTTCACATCTAACTCATTGACTTTACATTGAAACTGGCTGACTCCGCCACGGAAATCTCGTTCGCTGCATAAGCACCTTAAGACTATTTGAGCTTAATTAGGGTGAGATTACGGTTAGGGTAAGAGTTCAAATACGTGCCGGCAATAAGCTGTGCATTTTTCCCACACAGAATACATGTGACAAACATGAATTTCCATTAGTTATATGCTCGGTCACATGTTTATTCGTGCAAATAACATCAACCTTTAGTAATTGCAAACCTGACTTTGTTAAGCTTAGTTTTAAGCAAAACCCGATATATTACCAGATGACTAATTAGCTGGTAAATGAATACATAATGAACAGGGTAAAGACCCTGTTAGTAAAACATTTGGCGCTTTTGTGACCTACAGTACTTTCCAACTTGTTCAATAGCTTTTTGTTGACGTTCTCTTAAATAATAATGTAACACTTTTTATTAAAATTGTAGAATTCTTACGTTGAATCTTTTTACATCAAAACAAACATGACTTCAAAAGAAGGAAAAATCTTTAAAAACGCACAAACGCGCGAGTTAATCATGTCAGTCTGGTCAAATAGTTTTCAATCTTTTATAGAGGTACCATCATTTATGTCCAGGCCTGTTTCATTAGTTTGTTTTTTAAATAATTATGTTAATCAGCAATTCAGAAGTGATGGCTGATTTTGATTATTTAATTTTCAAGAAATTTTTATTTATTGTTACTTTTGTAAGTTTCAAGTGATTTCAGTGAGAATTGTGGGTTTTTCCTTCTTTAACTGAGGGGTACCAACAATTTTGTCCACGTGTGTGTATGTACACATACACATATATACACACACACACACACACACACACACATATACATACACATCTCTCTCTCTCTCTCCCTCCCTCCCTCTATATATATCTTAAGAGCCTCTTAAATGTAATAAAGCAAATCAATATAAAGGTACTGGAAGGAGAGCCTGATAAGTCCTCACCTGCACCAGGCTGGCTGAGATGTTGCCTGTGCTCTTCCCGACTGGTTGTGGACGTTGGCTTTCACCTGGATTATCTGCTTAGGGGTGTAGCCCTTCATGTCCGTTTGGGCCCTCAGGACTATGGTGCCCGTTTTCATCAGCATGTAAGTGAACTGCTGACTTACTTCAGAAGTTTGATGCCCTGCAGGGGGAAAGACAGAAGTCCGGATGGGTAAAATAAACTCTTTAAAGCCCAAAATACATCTTTCATCCTGTTTCAGTTTAAAGGAGCAGGCTCAATGTCAAAAGTTTCATAAAGTCAAAGGTCAAATTTGACGCAACATCAGTCGTTTAGAAAAATAACCTTCTTTGAAGTGCAAAACTTGAAAGTTGCTTCAGATATGAGAAAGCTAGTATGTTCAAACTAGTCAAAACAATAGTTAAAACAGCTTGGGTTTAGCAGCAACCAAGGAGATGTCGTGGACTTCAGACTTAAAGCCCTCAGTCCACAACTGCTCTTATGGGTGGAAACAAGCTGTCTGTGGAGAAAATGGTCAACCTGTGTGGGGCATGCAGGTAGCCCACACGCAATATTAAGATTGTAACAACTATCTGAGCCCTTAGAGCGATAATGGTCAGTATCATGCAACATACATAGCATTTTCATATTTTTAATAATACTGGTTTTTGTTAAAACAAATGTATTTGAAGCTGTTTTACAAGTGAGACACAAGGTTTACAGTTGTTTAACTTGAAGCTAATCAAGAATTGGGACCTCTAAATGTGAGGTTTAATCGTTTAAACCGAAAATCTTCCAAATGCATTTAGTTCCCACAAGAATCCGTTGGTGATTTGGTTTTTCAAACTTGTAAAAAAAAAAAAAAAAAAACATAAGCTCTTATTCTACAGAATCTTGTCCAGGCCCATGTCATTGGGAACCTAAACTAAACCAGCGCTGCTCACCCAAACATCTGGCACTTCGTTGAGGTTGAGGAGGCTGAGCAGGTAGAAAGGTTTCTCTGCAGAGTAGTCCTTAGAGAAGCGCGGGGTTTCAATGAAAGCCCGCACTCTGTAAATAATCCTTCCATAGGTGCCCTCAAAAGAAGTTGGAGCAGTGGCTGTGAAGAAAGGAAAGGGGTTAGTCAGAGCTCTGCAGAGGTCTCATCACAAAAGCTAAAGCGCATAAAATCAGTTTTTTTGATGAAAAATAAAAACACTAACTAAAAACATTAAAAGAGTTTCCTTACAAAAGTGTGAGAAAGAAAAGAACAGAAACGTGGCTTCATTCCTGGGTTTTTTTGTATCTTTAGACAGCTGTAGTCTACAGAGAGGACTTCAAATCGAGACACTCATTTCTAACAAGCCACAGAAGAAGTGAGCAAAAATGAAGCAGTGTGATTCACAACAATAGATTTTTATCTCACTCCAGCCATAAAGACAAGAATGTTTGTTACTGTTTTTAAGTTGCTTTGACAGCAGTTTTCTGTCAACTCAATAAAACTTACCACTAAAATATTCTTTTTTTTTTTTTTTTTTTTTTTTTTTTTTTTTTTTTTTTTTAGAAAGGGGGGGGTCATAGGTGTCCCTTATCACACTGATAAAAAGAGGACATAAAAATCCTGAGATGTGTTTGTGTGGGAGCGTGTTTGGCTCTTATGGTAAGTGCGCTGTCATTCTGCACGCCATGCACAATTTAACGCAAATGAGTCTTTCAGGTGAACCTTGAACACTAATAAAAACTAAAGAATTCAGTTTAAACTGAAAACACATGGAGCCCAAGTTCAAAGAAACGATGGAAAATATTCAGCAAGTCTTCAGATAGAAACAGCACCAACAAAGAGTCAGCCTTTGTTTGGATTTCACTCCTCCGATCCTGAAACAGCAACAGCTCAGGAAAACAAAACCTCCGACTTCTGTGAGGCAACAAAGCAGCCGAGTTTCGGATGACACCTCGGGATGTGCACAGCCGCAGAACCGGTTCTGCTGGTGCCGTTTGTCTTGTGAACCCTGGAGCGGTTTCACTCTGGGGAATAACCTCAACCTAACAAGCAGTGACCAGAAGCTCAGCCAGAAGAAGGAATTTTTCAAAGTAAAAAAAGGAAGGTTGTTGAAAGTTGGCTTTAAGGAAACCGCTGGATGACGGTGAACCCTGCTGGGTTAATGGTTCACTGGGATATCTCTGTCCTTACAGAGACGTTTCCTCCTGCCTGACTCTCACGGCGCCACGTAAGGACTGACGTCATGAGGGAATAACCCACTAAAACCCAGTACTTCATGACGACACTAATTGAGTGACAGCTGCTGACATCACCATGACGACTATAAGGGCAGACTCTCTCCAAGAAACCACCACTGACCTGGGCGAAAAATCATCCAGCTTCCTTTTTCATCCATTTTTTGTGATCAGAACAAAAACCCTTCACAACCATAGATATTTTTAACATAGTATGAACATTAAAAAAAGTTCTGATTTTGTCCTGATCTATTGATCTGGAGCAAATCCAATCATGTTTCCTTGTTCTCAAGTCAAAACTTTGACCAGAACGTTGCCTCAGACGCGTTACGGAAACTGCCGCAAGAGAATGACTCAAAGCCAAGATAAAACTGAACACTGTCCTGTTGTGCTGGAAAACGACATGGAAAAACATGCTGCCTTCAAACCAACCACATCTTTTGGTTGTGGATCTGGGAACTAATTCATGAATAAACTATGTATTTAGACTGAGGAATGAATTTATTGAAATGCTGAAGATAAGGATGAACCAGGGCACACAGAACAGGTCAACCCTGTTCCTGTGATAACACAGGATGGACTTCTTACATAAAGAGCCACTTTGAAGAACTAAATGCAAACAGAAAGAAGGAGACTTGGTGATGTTACTTTAGCCCATGAAAATACAACGTTAACAGCAAACAGCACAACATGCTAAGAAAAACAAGTTTGGCACAGTTATCAGCACAAGGCCTGCACTCATTTCGCATCATCCCTTTGTTTACACACTCTGCCACTAGCTTACAGCCCCTCACACCTCTAACCTAACATTAGCAGTGCAACAAAACTGTGATATCCAGCTGTAAAGTTTTGTTCCAGATTCCAGTTCAGACGAGGAAAACAAAGACGTACATGGATCCGTGTGTCTGTAAGTGGATGTATCGGAATGGAGAGGAGCAGGAAGCTTGTGGCCCATGGCTTGTAGCATCAACGTCCCTGCTACAAGCTTTTTAAAACGGCGTTTTTTTTTGTCTGATCCTGATTCACAATGATTTAAAGAAAAAAATACTTTGAAACGCAGTTTTAATATTAAATGGTTTTATAAATTTCCATCATGAGAAAAAGCTACAAGAACACATTAAAAACTAAATTTTCATTGAAGTGGGTCCTTAACATTTGAAAAGTTATGGTAATCGAAAGACAGTCAACACTGGAGCTAGAGCTCCGGTGTTAAAGGATTAAAGCTCCGCACACATATTTGTGACAGGCTTTGAAGGAACTTTCACACTTCAGATTAATCCTTAAAAAAAAAAAATCGAGAGAAGTCTCAAGCACCTGTGTGGGTGCATTGCAGCAAAGTATTTTAGGACGTTTATCAGATGACCACTTTGACATAACCGGAGCCCCACCCGAAGAAGCAGATGGGACTCCAAGGCTTCAGGTGAGAAATGTGTCTGTCAAACTGGAAAACCTGAAGCCAAAACATGTAAACCAATGCTCCACATGAAACCTTTGCTCTTACCTGATATGAGAAACTTGAATGGAAAGACGTGCTCCCCTTCTTTCAGGGTTCCTGTGTGGGGGGGCAGATAACATCCGTCAGTGGAAACAGGAACAATTGGCTCGCTGTTTCCCAGCAGGCTGAGCTGCCTCGGGGCGGCGGCGGAAAACCAGAGGCTTCCTTCCTGAACTCTTCACACTCCACTTCACCTAACAGGATTCATTTTCCAGGCTACTCGATGGCACAGATTACTGGTTGACTCTTCCAATCGCAGCTTAAATTAGACATAGCATGCAAGTGTGGGAAAGACTGCATGCTTTGAGTTAACCTCTTACCTTTGTCTGCAACAGAAACAGTGCTGTTGAAGTACTGCTCCTCCACCATCCACGACACATCATTTTCCTTGCTGGTGATGCCACAGAAACCATTGCAGTTCACTTTGACGGCTGGAGAGATGGACATGAGAAAGTATTTGAAGACTTACAACACAACTCATCATGAGAAGTTCTCTCTAGTTAGCAACGACTTCAGTCAGGGAAGAGTGACAGCAAAAACTCTGGACGATTGTCATCTCTGGACTTACTGAACTTCAGCATCTTAAAAGACAAGATCTAAAGGTATATTTGGGATCAACAAGATCCCTAAGAGCTCCTGTTAGTCTGAAGAAGTTCAATTTAGGTTCTTGGTGCAGACTTTGAGGACTACATGGCTAGCTCCTCTGCATTGACAGTTATAAAGATTTGTGAACATTCAGATCGTCCTAAGACCGATGGTGGTTTTCCATGCCAAAATCATCCTAAATTAGATTTAATGCTCTATTATTTAGAACTGATTCTTTGTGCTAAGGATTTGTGATCAGTTTGATCTTAGGGTGTGTTCAGACTGGACACATTTGGTCCGCTTAAAGTGAACCAGAGTTCGCTTCCCCCAATAATCCAGAACAAATGTTCAGTCTGAACACCCGCAAACGAATCCTGGTCTGGGACCAGGAACCGCACTTCACCCATCTTTCATGGTGGTCTTGGTTCGTTTCCAATCAGAATGAGGTTCGATTCGCACTGAGATCCCTCAGTCTGAATACAAAACCCTTTGACAGCAGAACAACCGGACCAAAACGGCCACTGTAGCTGATAGTCACATGATGTAAACATATCAGGGATAAAGCGACCGGTGAGCCGCGGACAAATGTAAAGCATTGATTGTTGTGTTATCAAAGAGGAAATAACGGATCCACCTGTTTAAATGCCAGAATGTTTATTTGAACACCACTGAAAACGCTCCATACATGCTTTTCTGTGGCTCGTTGCGCGGCACGTGGTGCTGTGACCTCATCCTAATAGCTAGCTTGTAGCTTGTAATTCAACGATAAGACACAGCAACTCATTGAAATGTAGTCAGGTGAATGCAGGCTGGTTAAAATAACTTTAACCGGATCCAAATTGCTTCTCACCGGTTTCCCGACAATCTAGATGTCATAAACACTTATCAGGCGTGTCCTCGGTCCTGCAGAAGCTAACATCCTCAAAGCCAAAGCACACACGGCACGTCTTCTTCCCAGTAGTTGTCTTGCAGCATTACTTTGCCATATCAAATTAACAAGTAAAAATGGTTGCTTCTGACGTTCAGAAATAGCAATAGAAATAAAAAGTTTTAAAGTGCCTCTCCTCCAATTTTCTCTTGTTGTTTTGACTCATCTCGTACTTCCTGGTCAATGACTGAAGAGATCTTTCGTAGTTTTTAAAAAAGTTTTGATCTGAAACAGAAACTTTTCGTAGATGCCAGTCTAAATACAGACCAAACACTAATTCAAAACAAATTATTGGACTCTGACCGAACCAAATGATTTTGCCAGTCTGATTACTTCCTCATATTGCTGAAGTGGCGCTGCAGTGGTTAGACTTGATTTGAATTCTCACATATAAGACTTAGGGCTTGAACTGTCCTAGGCTTTAAAACTCAGGTAGCAGTCCAATTGAAAGAACCAGTGACTGTGTGTGAGATCTGGACTGAGTGAGTGTGACGTCATCCATAGAAAACGATTTACTTCCCGTTCTGACTGAATTAGGTCATGTCAGTCAATATTTTTTCGCAAAACAGACATCACCACAATGGAACCAGAAATCATCAGTAAACAGTGATTGGTCTGAGTCAACATTTCTATGGCAACCACTCTCTCCAATCACATGCTTTTATTGAGGCATCTGACTGGTCAGTTTATTACAATGATGAAAAAAATGAGCATTAGCAAGAACAAGTTAGGAAAAAATGTATCAGAGCAAGACCGGTTTTTCTGACAAAAAAAAATTACCAAAAAGAGCTGTTTATTTCTCTATAGAAGCCTGCTTCTTGAAGCCAGTGGGTACTTCCTGTTTAGAACACGGGGAGGGAGGGCTCACTCAGTCCAGTTCTCTTATTTAGCCAATGACGGTGACAGGACTCCTGCTAAATGCTTGGACTTTGGCCTGATCTCTGGCAAAAACCTTAATGACTTCCTTTTTCTTACACGACTGACATAAAACAAGCTTTAAAAGCTTTGACTCAAACTCCAGAAACGTAAAGGTCAAACTGGAATCTGGGATTAAAGCTCGATATAAGCTCTCCCATCAAAATCTAAACATTACTTTTTTAATTCTTATTTTTATTTTTTGTTAGACTTATCTTACATAAATAATCTTTCAGAGTTGTCTGTGAAAAGTTCTGCTGAAGGAATCTTTCATTCAGCCCTGATAACAGAAAGACCTGAAAGTAAAATAAATGATCCTTGAATCTAAATCGAAACTCTCCTGACGTCACATGTTGACTTCAGCAAACCCCTCTGAGCCACAAACATTACATTTAAGTATCGCCTTTTACATTTAATTACAAACTCCAGAGAAAGACTAGCAGTCGTGTATCAGACATTTACATTCAAGCCAACTTTGCTAAGAAATAGTAAAAGTCCTTCCTTTCATAAAGGTTGTGAACAGGTTAATGACTTTCACTGTGCCACATATCATGCGTCTGAAGGGAACCTGCTTTATACAAAGTAAACATTTGTCCACAAATGTGTGTCTTTGTCGAGCAACATTAACTCCATAAAGAGTCAGATATTTATAGTGTTGCACACAGAAGATTCCTGCCCAACCCGTCCTACCCAGGAAGGAATGTGAACAGGCCGGACACGCCGCAATCAAACAGACACTCCCAAAAAAGGGCTGCTTTCAGTGGAAACACATCCTGGTTGAACCACAAGGTCGCGGGTGAGACTTCCATGATCCATTAGCACAGTGTAACTGTGTCATCCTCCTATTGACCACAGAGGAGGACAAGTTCTAACCTGAATTTCCAATTTTAACACCAAACAAAAAGGGACTCAAAGAAGGTTTTTAGTTTTCCAAGGAAAAACAATCTAAATTTTAACATCCCTCTGTCATGCACGGTGGTGAAGGTTAATGGGGTGGGCCTGCTTTAAAGTCAGTGAATGGAGTGTAATCTGGTCTGTATAAAAACATCAGTCAAACAGGACTCTTCTGCATTTGAACAGAATATTCTCGCTTTGCCAACACAATGACACCATATTAAAACAACAACACAAAGACATTTCATATACACACGTTGTCTGTTTTACCATAAAAGACAAAACTTTAAGTTATAATCTGTCTTCACGCATGACGTTTTGGCATCATGTCTCCTGGATTTCATGGAGTCAGAGGTAGAATGTGAAGGAGGTTTTATCAGTTTTACCTGATGGCTCTACAACAGCAAAACAATGAGGAGTGAAACTTCTTCAGAGGAAACGACCATCAAACGTTTGAGTAAACGGAGACAAGAGGTTTACCTCTGACACTCATGGTGCTTAAATACATAAACCTCAGCAAAAAAGTACCACACCTGAAGTTTATTTGACAATAAAGTACACTTGAGTATAGTAACTATACTATAAGCCATGTACATGCAGTTTGGAAACTATACTGACTGAATACTGCCGAAATTAACATTAGAACATTATGTGCAATTAGAACATTTTAAGTGTACGGTAGATCCATCCTTCTATTTTTAACCCGCTCTATCCCTTTCTGGGTCACGGGGTTGCTGGAGCCTGTATACATATGATACATAAAAAAAAACATTTCAAGTGCGCTGTCTCACTTTTAATATAGACTAAGTATACTTGTAGTACACTTATATAGACTAGATTTTGCGTTGGTTCAGACCAAAAACCTGAGCATTTTATTTAAGTTCACTGAACTGAAATTGGAACAGAAATGTTTTTAACTTTAAATGACGAAGTTTTCTGCCTTTCTTTTAAATCTGGAATTCGACCATCAAAAAAATAAATAAACTAAACAAAGAAAAACAAACTGCGGCTTGGAGGAGAATTCCAAACAAAGAAAAGAAATGAAGCGAATCACGCAGGAGCGTCACTGCGGGAAGACGCCGCACTTCCTTGTTGTGGCCTCGCTTCCCCGCAGGTGAGCGCTCACCGGTGGACTCTTACCTTTGCACTGGACCGCCTGGTTCAGTTTGACCCGCACGGTTCCGGAGATGGAGTCTCCAGGACTGTACACCACTTTGTTTTTGTCGAACTCGATCTCGAACTCCAGCAGCTTCCCCATGATGTCCGCCGCGTGCCCGCAGATCACCTGAATGCGGACAACAGCCGCAGGCAGACTCACCTACATGTGAGCCCGCCCCTTTCCTGACGTCACGCAAAGCACCAAGGTGATCTTGTTTATGAGGTGGAAGGTATGGAAGTTTTGTTGAGTGTTAATTCAAAGTAAAAATACAATTCTCAAATGACAATTCCATTTAAAATTTGCTAAATCCAGCCTCCACTTCCTTCTAGAGATCTTTAGAACAGAGTGTTAGTGGAAGAACTTATAACTTTACTTCTCTCTGCCCCAAACGCATCTGTGTAGAAACCAAACATGTTCTTGTCTCCTACATGTGAGGGTGCATTTTTAAGCATATTGTATGAGGATATTTTACAGCATGCCCAGAATGTATCCATCTAGATTTGAACAGATGAATACATACACATACAAATATACAAAAGAACAAAAATTAACATACAAGTCTAATTGTTTGAACAAGTCCAATGATTTAAACTTAAACTTTGTTCTCTTTAACATCATAGTGGATGCTAAAAACCAGACGCTAACTAAGCACATCCAAGGTGTGATGTTGTTTGATGTAAGGTGTGATGGATAAATATAGCAAAATAAAATGACACAGGAATTTAAAGACATCAATGTGTTGAAATGCAATTTTTAATGTTGAAATGTAAATTGCAAAATGCATTTTAATTTGAATGATCACATCAAAAACCCACGACAATTTAAAATGCACTTGATTTTGCTGTTATTTGAAATATTATTTTTAATTTTGTAAGATTTAATTTTAATTTCTAACATTGAATTCCACACTGCAAAATGTAAATTCTTTTTCCAAGCCTGAATTGCATTTTTACATTTAAATTATAAATTGCAAAATGCATATTCATTTAAATTATATCAAAAACCCAGAACAATTTAAAATGCAATTGATTTGGTTTTCTCTTCAATATTTTATTTTCAAAATTGTCATACTGAATGGTAATTTTTAATATTGAATTCTATATTGCAAAAATCCTGAATTCCATATTGAATTGTCCATAGAAAATGAATTTTCAAATTCATAATCAAATTGCAAATGGAATTGTCAATTGATAACTGCGTATTACTTTGAATTAAAACAGAAAAAAAACATCCATAGGAATGTTAGGCAAGGCCTCCTTAAATTTATGCACCAGACCAGCACTGGCCTAATCCCTGTCCCAACCCTTCTAAAGCCCAGTTTCTAGAACAGAACCCAACATTTCTGAGGACTTCAACAAACCAAACCACCATTACAGATTAAGAACCCTTTTTGAACCCCCCCCCCCACACACACACACACACACATGGTTTAACATTATTCACCTGAAGAAAAAAAGGAATTAGAGTTACATTCTACTGAAAAAAAAATAAATGTTGCTTGATATTTTTACTCTTTCATAATAGGTTATCAATATTGTAAAAAAAAAAAAAAAAAAAAAACTTAGTGGATGTCATTCACAGCGTTTGTTTCACTTCACATCATAGAGTTTTGGTGTGGGATGCTGTCACCACCATGCTTCACTGTTGGGTCTGTATTGGACAGGTGATGAGCTGTGTCTGCTTTTCTCCACACATACTACTTAGAATTAAGACCAAAAAGTTCGATCTTGGTCTCATCAGACCAGAGAATCTTATTTCTCACCATCTTGGAGTCCTTCAGGTGTTTTTTTTTTTTCATGTGTTTTGCACTGAGGAAGACTTCCTTCAAGCCACTCTGACATAAAGTCTTGACTGGTGGAGGGCTGCAGTGATTGTTGACTTTCTACAACTTTCATCTCCTGACTGCATCTCTGGAGTTCATCCACAGTGATCTTTGGGTTCTTCTTTACCTTCCTCACCAAGACTCTTCTCCCCCCGATAGCTCAGTTTGTCCTGACGGCCAGCTCTAGAACAGTTCTGGTCGTCCTGAACATCTTCCATTTAAGGATTATAGAGGCCACTTGTTATGCGGGGAGAAGAAGAACAGGATCCATGAGCAGAGTAAGGATGAGTTGATTTATTGCAAGAGGAAGGCGGAGTTTGGAGACTGGAGTCTGGAGAGGAGGGTAGAGGAAGGAGCGCAGCTGGCGGGTGTGGTGGAGTCGCAGGTTGACTCAGAGTCGAAGAACCAGGGTCAACCAGAACAGAGGACGGGCAGCTGTGTGACAAAACCAGAACAAGGTAAGGGTGTAGGAAGCACAGGTCTGAGACTGAACGCTACTAGTTACCACTTGTTGGTCGGGTAACGATCTGGCGCTGACAGGAGGTCCCCTTGCAGCTTAAGTAGAGTAGAGTAGATGATGATGAGATCTGGAACAGGTGTGCCTTGCAGCCGAACCACGCCTCTTGACATCACAACAGTACCCCCACCTCAACGGGAGCCACCCGGCGACCGAAAACGCTCCGGGCGGCGGCGGCGAAGATCCCGAATCAGAGAAGCGTCAAGGATGAAGGAGCGGGGGACCCAGGCACGTTCCTCCGGGCCATAACCCTCCAGTCCACCAAAAACTGGAGACCACGCCCCCGACGACGTACATCCAGAAGACGGCGGACCGAATAGGCCGGGCGACCAGCCACCAACCGGGCGGGAGGAGGGGGTCCGGCAGGAGGGACCAAGGCACTAGAGGAGACCGGCTTGAGATGAGACACATGGAAAGTGGGGTGGATTCTCATGGAGACTGGTAGGCGCAGCTTAACCACCGCAGGGTTAATAACCTCCAAGACCTCAAAAGGCCCCAGATATCTAGGAGACAGTTTACGAGAGTCGGTGCGAAGGGGAATGTTCTGGGATGATAACCAGACCCTCTGTCCAGGAACGTAGGCCGGAGCAGGTTTCCGATGAGCATCAGCAGCCCGGCAGGTCCGGTCTTGAGCTTGCAACAATGATGTTCTAGCTGATCGCCACAACCGGCCGGCGGCCCGGCGGATGTGCGCCTGAACGGACGGGACCTCCACCTCCACCTCCTGGGCCGGGAACGATGGTGGTTGGAACCCTAAGGAGCATTCAAAAGGAGACAGCCCGGTGGCAGAACTTGAAAGAGAGTTATGGGCATACTCAACCCAGTCCAGGTGGTCACTCCAGGAAGAGGGGTTTGTCTCTGCCACACAACGCAGGGAGTTCTCCAACGTCTGGTTGGTCCGTTCAGCCTGTCCATTTGTCTGGGGGTGGTACCCAGAAGAAAGGCTAGATGTAGCCCCAATGGACCGGCAGAAAGCCTTCCACACAAGGGAGGTGAACTGGGGGCCTCTGTCAGACACTATATCAACGGGAATTCCATGAAGACGAAGGACATGGTGGGTGAGTAGGGCCGCCGTTTCCCTGGCAGAAGGCAGTTTGGGGAGAGCAACATAGTGTGCAGCTTTAGAGAATCTGTCCACTATAGTCAAGATCACAGTGTTGCCTCTCGACGCAGGTAGACCTGTGACAAAGTCTAATGCAATATGGGACCAGGGCCGCCTGGGAACCGGGAGAGGACGGAGGAGGCCCGCTGGGGGTTGGTGCAGAGTCTTGTTACGGGCGCATGTAGTGCAGGCACTCACATATTCCTTGACATCCCTGTCCATGGTTGGCCACCAGAAGTGACGTTTTAACAGGGAGAGGGTCCTAGCACCCCCGGGGTGACACGTGCGCCGTGAGGAGTGCCCCCATTGGATCACCTGTGAACGAACTGTATCAGGAACAAATATACGGTTCGGGGGCCCGGTACCTGGATCCGGTTGTAGTAGTTGAGCCTCTCTGACCCTGGCCTCGATCTCCCAAGACACAGCGGCCACTATGCAGGCCGAGGGCAAAATGGGAGCTGGAGGAGAGGAGGCGTCTGGAGCAAACTGGGCGTGATAGGGAATCCGGTTTGAGGTTCTTGGTACCTGGCCTGTAAGACAGGGTGAAATTAAACCTTTGGAAAAATAGTGACCAACGTGCTTGGCGAGGGTTGAGTTGTTTGGCTGATTGAAGGTAGGAGAGATTGCGGTGGTCAGTCCAAATCAGGAAGGGCAGATGGGTCCCCTCCAACCAGTGGCGCCAGTGTTCCAATGCCAGTTTCACAGCCAGCAACTCCCTGTCCCCCACATGATAGTTTCGTTCAGCCGGGGTCAGACGCCGGGAGAAGAAGGCACATGGGTGCAGTTTTTGCGTGTCCCTGCACCGTTGGGACAGAACTGCGCCCACCCCAGTGTCCGAGGCATCTACTTCCACCACAAATTGATGATCCGGGACAGGATGACGCAACACAGGAGCAGTGGTGAACAGTCCCTTTGAGATGGGCAAAAGCAGCAGCTGCATCTGGAGACCATACGAAAGGGATGGATGGAGAGGTAAGGCGAGTTAAGGGGCGGTGATACGACTAAAACCCCGAATAAAGCGGCGGTAGAAGTTTGCAAAGCCCAAAAAGCGTTGTAACTGCTTCAGGGTGGTGGGTACGGGCCAGTCTACCACAGCTTTCACTTTGTCAGGATCCGCCTTAACCTGACCCCCCTCAAATATGTAGCCAAGAAAAGAAATTGACTTCCTGTGGAAATCGCACTTCTCTGCCTTGACATACAAACGATTCATCAGAAGCCGCTGCAGCACTTGCCTCACATGTTGAACATGGTCCGTGCGAGTCGAAGAAAAAATGAGGATATCATCCAAATAAACAAAAACAAAACGGTTGATGAAGTCACGCAAGACATCATTGACTAATGCTTGGAACACCGCTGGAGCATTTCGAAGACCAAATGGCATCACGAGATACTCAAAGTGTCCCAATGGCGTGTTGAAAGCGGTTTTCCACTCGTCACCCTTCTTGACACGCACCAGGTAATAGGCATTGCGCAGATCTAGCTTGGTGAATATGACTGAACCCTGAAGGGATGTGAAGGCAGAGTCTATCAGAGGCAAGGGGTACTTGTTACGTGTAGTTATGTTATTCAACCCGCGATAATCAATGCATGGGCGCAAGGCACCCCCCTTCTTGGCCACAAAAAAAAACCCGGCCCCAACAGGGGACGAGGAGGGTCTGATCAGGCCAGCCGCCAAGGAGGTGGTGATGTATTCCTCCATAGCTTTGGTCTCAGGCCTTGACAGGTTATAGAGGCGACTAGATGGGAGAGGGGCCCCTGGAAGCAGGTCAATCGCGCAGTCATAAGGGCGGTGAGGTGGAAGAGAAAACGCCTTGTCCTTGCTGAACACCTCCAGGAGATCGTGGTAATCGGCAGGTACTGTAGAGTGATCAGGTGGCTCTAACGTACGGACAGGGACAGAAACCGCAGGTACTGCAGCGCGGAGACAAGAGGTATAACAAGAGGAACCCCAGGTCATGACATGCCCAGTGCACCAGTCCACATGGGGGTTGTGTTGGGAGAGCCAGGAATGACCCAAAACTACTGGGTTTGCTGGGGCAGACACAATAAAGAAACTAATGAGTTCGCTGTGATTACCCGATACCATGAGTTTGATCGGGACAGAACGGTGGGTGATGGTGTACAAACGTTGTCCATTCAAGGCAGTAGCAATGATCGGAGTAGACAGGGGTTCTATAGCAACTCCTAGTCTTATTGCCAGGCTTTGATCTAAAAAACATCCCTCTGCCCCCGAGTCCAACAGAGCCTGACACGTATGACTCACCTGACCAGGACATAACACAGCAGGTAGGACGGTTCGGGAACGCGGAAGGCTGGAGGTGGAGTTTAGGGTCGCCTGTACTTCCGCGACTACCGACGACCCTGTACTTTTGGCAGCACCGGACAATCTCTTACTCTGTGTCCCCCCTGACCGCAATAAAGACATAATCCTGCTGTGAGGCGCCGGTGTCTCTCGGTGGCCGAAAGGCGAGTCTGACCCAGCTGCATGGGCTCCTCCCCCGGCTCCTCCGGCACCAACCGGTGACGACACAGGAGGAGAGCGCGGCCGTGCAGCTGGAGGAGAGCGTGGACGTAGAACGGCTGGGCCGGGAAAAGACGGCTGAGCCCTACGCTCTCTTGCCCTGCCTCCTCAGCCGGTTGTCGAGTCTGATGGAGCACGGCGATCAGCTCCTCCAAAGAAGCAGGGGGCTCCCTGGTGGCCAGCTCGTCCTTCAGCTGTTCTCTAAGGCCGTTTGAAACACGCTCTGCAAGGCTGTATCATTCCAGCCGGAATCCGCCGCCCAAGTCCGGAAGTTGATGGCGTACTCCGCAGCGCTGATACCCTGTCGGATCTGCATGATCTGTTTTGCAGCTTCTTCTGCCCCCCGGACTGGATGGTCAAAAACCCTCTTCATCTCCAGAATGAAACCGTCATAGGACATCCTGTCAAACACCTGACCTGCTCGTAGCAGCCTCCGCCCACATCAGGGCTTTCCCTTCCAGAAGGCCCGATCACAAACGAGATCCGGGATTGGTCCCGGGCATAGGTGGCGGTTTTTGCTGGAAGACTAGAGCGCACTGTAGCAGGAACCCCCTACATTTTCCTGGGTCCCCGGAGTAGGGTTTGGGGTCTGGGACATGCACCTCCTGAACCGGCCGTGGAGCGCTGGCTGGAGTCGGGAATGGGGGAGGTGGCACCTGCTGTGGAGAGGGAGTGGGCTCGGCGAGGAGCAGTCACATGAGCGGTGAGCTGCATTAACTGGGTGAGGATGGAGTTGTAATTCTGGTCCAGAGCCACGATCAGCTGTTCGTTGCCGGGCCAGCTCGGGGTTTTGGTGAAGCAGGAAGCTGCAGCGGCGTTGAGCGTTGTCTGCTGGATCCATCTTGGTTTGGCCAGATCGTTCTGTTATGCGGGGAGAAGAAGAACAGGATCCATGAGCAGAGTAAGGATGAGTTGATTTATTGCAAGAGGAAGGCCGGAGTTTGGAGACTGGAGTCTGGAGAGGAGGGTAGAGGAAGGAGCGCAGCTGGCGGGGTGTGGTGGAGTCGCAGGTTGACTCAGAGTCGAAGAACCAGGGTCAACCAGAACAGGGAGGACGGGCAGTCTGTGTGACAAAACCAGAACAAGGTAAGGGTGTAGGAAGCACAGGTCTGAGACTGAACGCTACTAGTTACCCACTTGTTGGTCGGGTAACGATCTGGCGCTGACAGGAGGTCCCCTTGCAGCTTAAGTAGAGTAGGAGTAGATGATGATGAGATCTGGAACAGGTGTGCCTTGCAGCCGAACCACGCCTCTTGACATCACAACAGGGATAAGTATGATTCGGCATTCTGGTTAAGGTTTTTTTCCACAATATCAAGCCCTTTCTTTGTCAGTCAAATCATTTTCTGTTACTTACTAGGCTACTTAGTTGTTTTCCTTTTGAAACAAAGGCTAATCATATGGTCCAGTTATTTTTTTCTTTCTATAATACCTATGCAACCAGTTACAGCACGCAATAAATGAACTGTTACTTGTAACTAACATTTTGCACATCCTGCTGTGAAGCATCCTAGGGGTGTCAAGATGAATCATTTGATATTCATAGGATCCAACCAGATTGATCTGTTTGAGGCAAATTGTTTATCAAATTGAATCAACCTACACCGTTATAAACATAATTTCAAAATAAAATAAATTGATTATATTCCATTTGGAAAATACTATTTGGATTGAAGGATGCTAGGTAACCACATATAATGGTATTGTTAAATGAATTATTACACCGCTCACCTACCTTACTAAGCATCTTGATCATCTTGCTCTTTATTCCCAATGTGCGCATGTTTCACTGTTTAGGTTACCAATTAGTTTTTTTGTTTTTTGTTTTTTTTTTACACCAGGTGCTCGACTGATATTGTAAGTTTTTCCCAGCCTTGTTCTTAACCCAACCAGTCAACCTTTTGGGCACGGTTCTCCTGGAGATCTTGTCCTGCTGCGAGGGATGTGTTTCTTTAAACTGTCAGTTCATGAATACTCAGTTAAAATGGAGCAAAATGACCTGACCTTTCATTTATTAATGCCAAAAATCTTTGACATCTTTGTTGCCCAACAGTAGCAGGGACAAGCTCGAGTAACCATGACCCCAAAACTATGTTAAGAAAATAGATGGATAGCCCATAGGATTCTGAAAAGTGAAAATGAAGCCTGAAGTCCACAGAGAAACCTGAACACTTCAAAAGATTTATTAAGAGTACCATATGGTGCGAAACGGGAGCTCTAAAAAAACACCTTTATTTATTTGGATATAAGTGGACTGTTAATATGTAAGTCACTTGCTTTTAAAACAAGACTCTTGTGATCATCTTGAGGAACTGCTATGTTTGGTTATCCTGGGTTTTCTTTCAAAGTCATGCAAGCTGGAGGCCTCAACCCTGATCAGTTTGTAGTCTGTTGGCCTTTTCTGTACAGGATCCTGAAGCAACTGGGCAGCACATCACAACATCTTCTCTGCAGCCCAAATAGAGATGCAATATCCAAACTATGGAGAATCTAATGTCACAGTTGAATAAATATGCAATCTTGGTTATTGACATCTGTATCTATACATTTAGCTTACCTGAAAGTCACATGCACAAGCATGTAAGAACTCAGACCATGTGGAAAAACAGATTTAGAGGATGAAGGAGGGTACACGAAATGATAATTTCTGCATTAATTCCTTTAACTCATTGTAAATTATGACTGGAGTTGTGAACTTATTAGGCTACACAGGATGAAGCTGGCACATCAAAACCCAAACTTTATCACCACATTTGGTGAATAATGTAGAAATGAAAGACATTTTCTTGATGTGTTTCTGCAGAAAAAGACTAAATTAGTTCATTCTCATAGTGAAGGTGCAGAAAAAGAAACAGACTCTGTGTTATGAATTTTAATTGTATTTTTTTATTTAAATCTTTTTTCTCTCCCAGCAGCTTTTAGTGGAATTCTCCTTTATCAAACTTTTACATTAGCTTCACTTTGAACAGAAAACATCAGCATTCAGCTTTCATTGACACTACTGTGCTGGCTCATGGCGTGACAATGTGTTCACAGAAAGCATCTGATCATAATGTGGGGTGAAGCGTGGGATGTTGAATTATGCTGTGGCCCACAGACAGATGCTTGCCAAAAAGTTCAAAGGTTTCGTGACAGAAGCTTTCTTATCTTCGAAGAAACTTGCTTCCTTTTGGTGGCACAGTTTTGCTAATCTCACAGGAAGATAAGCCAAACGCTGTATGAGCACCGGAAAATGCAAACATTACTGCAGCATAAAAGAATTCATTATGGAAAAAATGTGATGAACATGCATACAATTCTTTTAGTTTAGCCTTCTCTCTTGTGCAGAAGTGTCAAAACCTGCTTTCCTATTGAAAAAATGTCACATTTTCTTCTTATGTCATTTTTAATGCAAATGTAGTTAATAATAAAAAACATCCAGCAAGCCGATTACCATTAATGTTTTACACTGAAACATCTAGATGTGTTTTACTATTTAAAGATTCAAAAGTTCTGGCCATGAGTCTCCGTAATCATTTTTTAAATTATTATTATTACCCTTTATTGAAAGCCTTAGCTCTCTTTTTATTTGAAACATGATTTTCAAGACGGTCCACATGCAGAAAAGTTTCACTGTCAGGGTCTCGGTTTTGCACATCAACACATTTAAGGCAGATAGTTTTGTAGAGAAAGATTGTTTGCATTCCGATGGGTGAATAAGAAGGATTTAATGGTAAAGAGGGGCTTTTTAAATGCAGGGATATTGTAATGACATGTATTATGAGTTTTTGATAAACTCATAGATAACACATGCATAGGTCTGTGTTTTATGACAATTCAGAGAAAAATGTGGATGCTCCGCTCTTTAATCCTTAACATAAAGTTTGTGTGGGCATCCTTAAAAAAATATTATCTCTCAATTTTTCATTTAAATTAGTTTGTATTTCTGCAAGTTAGACCTTCACATTGAAAGGTAAGTACTAGACAATGGGTTCACAAATCTACAGAGATCATTCCACAGATCTACTGAGAAAGGAAACCAAGCAGCTCTATGGCTTTTATGGGGAAAACAAAGAAAAACAATCAATATTTACAACATGAACATGTAAATGAATATACATAGAAAATATTAAACAGCCATACACAATCCTATTGTGTTGTAAGGGGAACTTGTCATCAATAGGGAAAACTCCATTGAACACAAAAAAGGAAATAAACAACTTTTGCAGGTATGGAATAAAGGAAGACATGTTTAATATTACCCATTTCTTTTCCTGAACAAGCTCAATAAATCAGAATTAACAATTACCAATTTTGTCTCCACACTCAAGCAGCTACTGCTGTCATTGTAGCCAAACAGTCAATAACTGTTTCAATGCTCATAATTCATCTGACATTTAGTTCAGAGGAAGACTTATCTTCATGTAAAGTGGATTAAAATTAATGCAGGAAAAGTAAAAAAAAAGTGATTTCCTTCCATTGAGGTAAAGTTTTAAACACAAATGGACTTCAGACGAGATCTTCTGCTAGACTTCTCCAAGATTCACACATGGGCACTGTGTTGCAGGTTTTTATTGCACATGGGAACATCTTGGCTTGTTAGTTCAGTCAGCACCAAAACATGCTGAATTTTCTTGGCTGCATATTGCAAGCTTTTGGCACTTCCAGACACAGACTGCATCTTTTCTGCATGCCAGGTGTGCAATCACTTGAATAAGCAACCTTTCCTAATTGATCATTTCTTACTCTGTGCACTTACTGGCTAAGTTATATGCTGAAAATACTTGATCATAGCATGAGAAATAACACAAATTCAAAGAAAAAAGGTGATTAAAAACAATTTTTAACTGAGTCCATTCAAAAATCGCAATTGATAAACACTTCAGCATCATGGAAACCATGAGACTGTTTCGGTCTGGTCCTTCCATCCCTGTTTTCCTTAACGTTTTTCCAGCATGCTTTCATGAAAATACATTAAAGCATTAACTTATAGGTTGATTGGGGTTTATTAAGCTTGCACATACAAGCCAGAAAAAACACCCAAGAGCCACAGCGAGGGGTTTTAAGTGTTTGAGTATGTCCATCACTTTGCTTTTATTGAACTTTCATTGTCTGACACCTTTTAATTTTCTTGGAAACAATGACACAAAAAAGCGAGTTTGGCCTCAAAATGTTAACTGACGTGTTTCAGGACTGTAGAGGTTTTAAGTCCAATAAGAGTGAGCCCTTGTAATGCCACGTACACAGCGGGCATGTGATAAGGGTTCAAAGATGTGCTGAACATGGGGTTCTTGAACGAGGGGTTCTTGAACGAGGGGTTCTTGAACGCAGGGTTCTTGAACGTGCTTTTACCATATGATGTTCACAGTGGACTGTTGCTACTCAATTCTAGCACTTGTACTGATACTTGGAAGAGGCTTGGTGTGCTGCGTAATTTATAGTTTTTCATAAGAAACGTTATTTTTTAGACGCTACACAAAGCGATCTAATTTAATTTCAAAAACCTCACATAAAGTTCAACTAAATAAGAAAAAAGGATTTCTTTAATTGTTATTGTAGGTGTAATTTTATCCATGCTCTTTATGGACTGTTTTGTTATTGATGCTCATTTTTTCATTTTTACTTCTGTATAGTTGATGGCTCTTAGTTATTGTGCAAAAAAAGGGCAAACTTTGAAGTAACTAACCTGCTCTTTGTTATGGTTTTCAGTCTCCACTGGGATGCTTTTATTGGGGAAAAACACTGCCTGCCATTGAAGACTAACAACCTTCATCTTCCAGTCTATGACCATCTAATCTGTAGTCAAACACAGATCAGGGGAAAAAACTGCTGGATCAAAGAAAGATTGATGTATTAACAGTTAATATAGCAGCAAATGGGTGTCCATGTGTCCAGTGAACCCTTTGGATCTGTTCCTGCACTGACTCGGTTTAACTTCAGGTTCCACTAGGATAAGTTGTGAAGGGTTTCCAAAGTGACACAATAGGTTCTCATACATGTTGCTCCCGGCCATGTTCTCCATGTGGTTCTTTAAAGTCCGGAGAGGAGTGGGAGCTACAAGGAGACAAAACAGCAGCAGTAACAAGGGGACAATGCTGTAAATACCTAATGGAAAAAGACAGCCGAGATCCTTAGAGGAGAAGTAAGAGGAGTTTTTCTAGGAAAAGTTTGAATTTTAGAGTTTCTGTACATCCACATTCAGGAGTGAAGAAGAGAAAACTGCGGCAGCTACAGCACTCCTGTTTGAAGATGGGCAGAGATGAGTGGCAGAGTATAGAGGAGCAGCATGTGAAACGGGCTGCGTTCTCCAGAAGATCGCGTTCCCCCAAAGTAAGCCACCTGGGCTTTAAGAGAAAAAAAAAAACAGAAAATGTTTACCCAAAAGAACAACTCCTTCACACTATAGGTCGGTCATGCAAGACAGCAGGTCCACAGTGGGGTTTTAGTTTGTAAGATGTTAGCACCTCAAACTTAACTAAGTCCTTCCTCTGGCTGCACTTCCGTTCTATCAGAACCACTCACCCACACAGGCAGACCCATCATCATTGGGCTCAAATCCCTGGTTGCATCTTCTCCTGGCACGGCACTTATAGCTGCCGTAGGTGTTGGTGCAGACGGGGCGTTCAGGGGGGCACACAGAGGGGAACTGGGTACATTCATCTTTATCTGAGGAAGGGGAAGGTCAGGGAGACACAAGACTCAAGGCAACCTGGACGAGGAGGGATCAACAGGTTAACGACTTCCATCTTACCTGTGCAACGGCCATTCTCATTTAGCGAAAACCCTTGGCCGCACTGCAAGACAAAGTCAGCACAAAGCAAAAATCGTCATAATTCTCCCATTATTTAAATTCAAACCAGGTTGAGTTGCTTGACTTCGGGTTTCAAAGGTGCAGCTTATTGGAAGTTAAACTAAAGATTTTGAGGCTGCTGTTTTTTTAAATATTTTTTTTCTGTAGTGCAACTTATTCAAGTCATTTTGCACCAATACGCAGCACATCCCTAACGTAAAGTGTTGAGGTGCAAAGCCCTGTTCTCTGTGTCACAATCAGCTGATCTACGTTAATTACATAAGCACTTTACTACTGTTAAGTGTTGCACATAACCACAAATCTGCTTTTCTCTGCGTCAGAATCCACCAGAATCACATTAATTGCATCAGAAGTTGAAGAGTTACAGTAGTCAAAAGAACTAATGTTCTGGTGTAAAAGGGTTCATTCTTGACGTTATGTGATGTACCTTCATTTCCACTGTTGGAGTGACTTCCTCCTCATCTCTTGGATAGTTGATCTCCAGCACTGAGTTAATTTCTGAAGACTCAAGTGGCCGGGCTACTGAACGTCCATCCGGCACAGTACAACCTCCACAGTGGTGGCCGTATCCTTACCTGCGCAGGTAAGCAAGAGTCAAAGCAGAGAACGGTGACTCTTCATGGACAGAGCAGTACTCTTTTTTTCCATCAACTGTTTTAATCAGCCATAAAGAAAGCTCACCCCCTGAGACCCCCTCAGTGACCCTTAATTAAAGTGGCATTTCTAATGTAAACAGATCTTCAGTTGGCCTGCCAGGCAGGTGTGCTGTCTGAGGGCCAGAGAATATTTCAGCTGCTGTGCACCTGAATGACGCACTCTCATGTTAGAGGTGATTCTATCTCAAATTTTCCACCACAATAAAAAGAGACAACAGCAGAATATAGCTAGAAAAGAGGGAAGCGTATAAAGGCCCATTCTTGCTGCTGCTTGAGTAACAGTCCTGATGAGAATTGGCTCACACAGAAGGGGCGATTTTTTACCCCCATTAGATCAGACGAAGGAAAGTCCAAGCTAAGTGTTTCATCTCTTTTGTTTCTTTTTCTGTGAAATAAAAGGTTTGCCGGACAACCGCTACGCTTTTTCAAGAATCCTCAGGATTTTGGAAACTATTTAGAGCACAAATCCTTTGGTTATAATAGGGGAGATGAACAACTCTCTTTGAAAGCCCCGTGTAGGAAACATGTGGTTTGTTGAGAAGTTTGATCTCCATACAGTTCTGAGGCTCTTGAAACGCAATCTTACCAAGGCCAAAGTGGGCCACGGGCTCCATCTCACAAAGGTACCCTGAGCCTCCATCAATAATCCGTGTGTGTGGGCCGCTCTTCTTTGTGTACACTACCACCTTGGCTCCTCTTGCAAAAGGCACCAAACTTGGTACGAGGAATCACTCGCAGCCAGGAGCTGGTGAGACCCTAACAGAGAAGAATGAGGAAAATGAGCGGAAGGGGAGGTGGACTTCAAGGTGTACTTTTGAAACACTCACCTGATTGACTTTGTAGACAGAAAGTGGCTGGGCCGCACTTTCACCATGGGACACAACCAGCTCCAGACGACCATCTCCATCAACATCTGTGGCCACAGCACCTGGAGATTCATCACAGTCATGATGGAGTCAAACACTTCACAAAACAGTCTGAACAAAATTCATTTTCCTCATGCTGGAAAACCTGCACATCAATCAGTTCAGGCTTTATGTGGCGTAGGAAAGTGGAACTCTGCTGCCATCTATTGGTCTAATTTGCAAACAGCACATTTGAGTTAAATCCCACAAAATCCCTGGACTTCCAGGGTTTTTTGATAAATCCGTTTTTGTGTACCCTTAAAAGAGTTTGATACGCGACTAAAAATGTTTTATTTTTACTTACCAGTTCCTCGTCCCTCAGGCTCCGCTGCCTCCCCAATATTTAGTTCTTCAATCTGAGGGTCACCATGTTCTCTCCTGCTTACCCTGTTAAAGACCGTTCATAGAGAAAATGTGGCAGACATGTTCAGCATATTGGAAAATGGATTAAAAATACGCAACACAATTTAAAACTACTGAATATTTTAGAAATAATACAAAAGATAGAATTCTGATTTAAATAAAACCTAAACATTTCAGTTGAAATGTATTTTTTAATCCAAGTTTTGAAGAAATCTGTAAAAAATGAAATTAAGTTTGAATTTTTTTTTGCAAAAACAAACAATTATTTATGGTACCTCCACATGTTTTTTTTTGTGTTTAAAACTTTCCATAAACTCTTTAATACAACCATGCTCCTCATTGTTTTGTTGCTGAACACTTTTTCTCAGCAAGATGTTGATTCTTTTAAAAAATAATCAAAGTAGAGAAAAAAAATGTTGTTTTTCTTTCTTTTGAGGTGTTTTTTAAATGTATTTACTTTTTATCTTTCAGAGGGCAGAGACCAGAATAAATTAGCTAAATTATCTGTATTGGAAAGAATAGAGGAGCCACAAGCCGTGAAGCATTAACCCCTGTCACTCCAGTAAAAACAAATTTCTTTGCACATTGAAGGAAAAGTCGGATCCAGGTAATCTTTCATCCGTAAACTGATTATTGATACTTTTGACTCAGAAAAATATGCCAGGTCAGATTCTTATTCAGACAGGGGTGGCTTCATTCGCTATCAATCAACTGATACGTATCTGACGTTGTATTTTGAGAACTGAGTTCATTAATGTTATCTGCAAAATGAAACCAAATCGTGAGCCAAAAAGAGACCCAAAACTGTCTTAATGAAAGATTCACCCATGTGTGGAGGAGGAGGCGGAACGCCAGACACGATAACTATCCTTCACTGAGAATTTCAAATTCTCCTCAGCTTTCACACCCCTCTTAAGAATATTAAACTGAGACAAGAAAAGTCTGTTAAGTTCACTATTAAAGGGCTATTAAAGCTAAAAGTCATGCTGCATGAAATCTGTCCTGTACCGGAAGAGCCTGTTGGCAGAGGGGCCTCTGTAAGCGATGTTGTTGAAAAACACCTCCAGCTCGTTGTCGTTGTCAAAGTCTGCAGTAATTACAGTCCGAACTGGTGACGGCATGGAAAACTTCTGTGAGGCTATGTCCTAAAAATAAAAAAAAATAATGAAAAGGAAACACATGTATATTGATCTAAAATTCTAAATGTATCTGCTAAAAACAATCTGAGCATCTCTAAAGAAAATGACTTTTCTTCAATTCATTCATTTGTTCTACATTATGCATGGAAATCAAACAGACGTTTATTTTGTTTGATAGAAGTGAGCCATTACCCCGTCCCAACAGAAAAGAGGGAATGATCATCAGAGAGATATAAACCATAAATAGATAAATAAATTGAACTGAATTAGTCTTTTTGGGAGAAGCTACATGATAAGTAGCATAAATTGATGTGTGCTACAACTTGCATCACTGCATTAAAGAAAGCAAAAGAAGGAAAAACATGCTTATTTAATGAAAACATTTAAAAAGGTTCCTTTTTCTTAGGTGAGCATGATGTTGTATGAGGCGTAAAAGTTGCTGCACACAGTAAATATGTGTTAGCTGCTATCAATTTCACACACATGTGCTTTACAACATCCCATCTGGAGCTCCATGAAATCTCAACATGTCTGGAATTCATATTGAAGCAGAAACGCTTGATGTTAAAAATCATTTGAATCGTTTTCACAAAAAACATTTTTCTTTAGCTTCAAAAAAGCTCAAACTTTGTATTTGTTTGCATCCTAAAATGCAAATAACAAAAATAAATACATTTTTAAAAAAATGACAATTATAAAACCTTGTTTTCATCTACAATATATGTATTTCCAAACAGGAAATCCGTGCTGTAAAATATTGTTGGAAAGAAAAGCCATGTTATCTGACATAACACTCTTACGCGTGTGAATCTGTTTCTCATAAAGTAAATTTGTAAACACATGGTCAACAGCCTGCAGTCTTCTAAGTTCAGTCCCCGGTGTTTTCACTTTGAATTAGACATTTGGAAATGTACTCAAACAGTCAAAAGCCTGAATATAACAACAGGGCTGCTTTTCTTTGGCATAAATAATGTCCTTCTTTTCTCCTACAAAGGAGTATCTGCTGCAGAGAAGTTTTAGGCTAAGAAAGTAACAGCTATCTTCCAGCTTTGGTGACAAAGTGATGGGTTTTGGTGATTTATAGTGCAGCTCTTCACTTCCCACAGTATTTACTCCCTGTTTTAATTATAAGGCTCATAAAGCTTTGGGGGGTAGGAGACGCCCACGACGACCTCCTTCTCAGGTGAAGGAGAGGGGAGTCCATCTGATACCGCAGTGGAAGACGTGGAATCCTCTAATTTTTCCTTTAGCGTTAGACTAGAAGTACATTTTAAATCGAATCACAGATGTGAACATCCTTTTTGCCAGCTTCTGGTTAATGAAAGAAGAAAGCCACAATGATCACAACTTTTCTATACAAATATTTGTAATGAAAAATGACAAAACAGTTAAAGGAAATTAGACGAAATAGAACAAGTAAAAGTCTCATATACTCCATACATCTAGATATGTGCATAGTTTATGTAGGTGCAAGTATACCTAGTTCAACGAAAATGTACCCAATACAGTTTAATTAAAGAATAAAGAGGCCTAATCGGCACTTTCCACATAAAGGGAAGCTGCTGTTTCAGCCCAATTTAATTGCCAGTTTACTGAAGTGATACAGCAGCTTTATTATGCATGCCAAAGGTTAGCACGTATACTGGAAGTGTCAGCTTGTGTGCCTGAAAGGGCTCTTAAATATGTTGTGGGCTGGTGATTTAACAATCTTGTTCAGAAAAAAAAAAAAAAACACACATACACAGTTAATTCTGTAAGTGTGCGTAAAAGTGTGTGGAAGACACGTGTGTGCCGCTGTGATGGAACTGTCTCCGGGCTGTCACACATTAACCCCCTACCTGACCCCTATAAAGATGCCTCCGGTGACGTTTATCTCTTGAGTAAAGGATGTGGGCGCAGACAGTGACGGGTGGATCACAGAGCATGAAAGCTCCAGAGATTTACATGGAGCCCTACTCATCTTTGTCTCTGCTGCCCAGGGAGCAAGCGGGAACAGACGACAGATGTGCACAGCTGGCTATTTTTTTTTTTTTTTTTTTTTACAGGGGTCTCCTGTCATTATCGTTTAAGTAAATCACAACTAAATTGTCCTTAAATATCAGTACCAGCTCATTTAGCCAGCCTTAAAACGGATAACTCATCAGATTGGTTGTTTTTGTGCTGCTTGCTTGTTAGACATTGATTTTAGTTTGAAAGGGTAAAGGCGGAGCATTAAAGTCTCCCAAACGCATACATCAGCAGCTGTAATTGACTGTCTGATAGAAGGAATAATTAGCCAAACCCACTCAGTTAGTTGTAGTTACTCTTTATTACTCATGGTTCATCCTGTAAACCTCTGCTATTTTAACACATTTGATAAAACAACTGTCCCACTTGACAAACATCTGCATTGGAAAAAAAACAAGCATATCAGCAATTGTCAAATATCTGTAAATGTTTTTTTTTTTATTAATTGTATCAAATCAATTTTAAATAGAGTTCTCTACTCAGACTTGAACCAAACAAACTTGAAAAGCTGAGATTAATTATTAACAGACTTAATAGAATAGAATATTCTATTCTTAATAAAATTAAGAAGTGGATTCACCTTTGTAGGTTTTAAAACTAGAAGTGTCAAAAATTCGTTTTAATCGCAATTAATAATTTACACACAAACTAGCACTTTTTTTAAATTGTTATTCTTATTTCTAATCTATACTTATATCTATTAGGTGAGGGATAATGCCCATCGAGGTGTTCGTTATCAGACAGTTGCTTCGGCATAGTCCATTCATTTCTGATAATGGATACTTCAAAAGACATTATCATGCTTATGCCATGGGTCACTTACAAATAAAATAAATATTAAAACTAAAAATGTGTAATTTAATCTTGTTATTTTTTAAGTTTTAATCCATTTTTCACAAAACATGGCCTATTTTATCAGCGATGTGACACGTTTTAATGGTAACAGCTACCGAGCCTTCAGCAGTCTTGCACAGCAACAGCGGAGGATATTGGTATACATGCTGATTGTCATGAAAGTTAAACAAAGCATCATTTCAGAGGGAAAATGTAACTCTTACAGCTCATTGTTGTCCAGATGATGAAGCAAAAGTTTGTTTCAGAGTCTAAATTGTTCAATTCCTACAGTGTCACCTCCTTGCGTCTCATTTCCTCCCCTTTGACACTCTTCTCTCTCTTTATATATTGTGTATAACAGTCTTCAAAAGGATCAAATTCACCACACAGGTTAAAACTATAAAAACTATAAAAATCCTTCATGTCTTTTCTACTGCCTTGCTGCTTTAAAAAAACTATGGAATATGGCATGTCCATATAATTATTATGGTATTCATAAAAAGAATGTGAAAGTTGTGAAAAGCGCTCCTACTTTTTTGATGTGTTAAATTGATGTTTTGCTTTGGTTTTTCTTATTTGTTTGAGATTGAAAAAAATCCCCGTTGGTGGTGCAAAAGTAAGGATTGTTATAGTCTGTTATAGTAAAAAAAATACATTATAAAGCCACTTTTTTACTCACTTTGTTATAACACATTTAAATGAAAATTTCTCAGAATGAGGCTTTTCACTGCAATTAATAGGTTAGACTGAAAATAGATTATTTACAGGTCATAATTAATTAATTGCTCACAAAATGAATGGTATGACAGCTCTTTTTAAAATAATACATTAATTTAAATGAAAACAATCTTTGTATGAACTGGAAAAAAGAAAATCTCAAACTGAAGGTCAGACAATAATAAAGCTGCAAAATAACCCAAATTTAGTTTGGGCTGCACCATCTGTAGTGAAATAATAAAGTAACTTGCAGTACTCGCTTCAGACTGGATAACATACGACGGGACTCCGGATGAGGGTTCTCAAGCCACGCCTGTGCGTGTGAGACTGATGGCCTGTGCAGCTTCTTTGGCTTTCACAGCCTTTTCGGTTCCACTGTCAGCAACTGCTTCGCATTTCGGCAGCAGCAAGAGCGATGCTCGCAGATCCAGCAGATACTGAGCTCGGCAAAAATGCAAACCGTGCACTTCAGTGTGTTGTTTATCACATTTACAAATCCACATAGGTTTATGATCACTTTGATGAAGTTTGTGTCAGATCTGCTTTGATGACTGTAATTACTTTTTTCCTTATGTTGCTTTGAGCCCATCCTGCTGTTTTGCAAGGCTACGTCTGAGTATTGATCTGTTTAAAATAAGCCTTGAAAGCCAAACATCTGGACCAGATTAACTCTTTTGGCGCATTAAAGCCTTATTTTCTAAACAACGCTGAACCAAGTTTCTGCTTCTGTAAGTTTACAGAGGTGTTAAAATCAATTGTGTCCACCTTGAATTTCTGCTTGCGATTATTCAGCTGCATGTAGAGTCGGTGAGGCCCATTCCAGTTCCCATAGACGATGTCTGTCCTGCCATCACGGTTAAAGTCTGCCAAGGCTACGCCTCTCCCATGCTGCATTGGGTCTTCCACACCTGAGAAATGTATTTATGTTTATTATTCATTATGATTCATAATAACTCATAATTTATCAAATTAATACTTTTAAAAACTGTTTTATCTGACAGTTTCTGCAGAAGTAGTTCATTTGAAATTTGCCTCAAAGTTGTGGGCGAGACTGTTGGCGTGGAGCAACCCCGCCCCCTTCCCCTCCCTATTGCCGAGAACTCTCTGTTAAATCGCAGCAGAGAGGTTGTGGCCCACTCAGTCTATTTTCTACGTCAAAAATAAGCAATTTTTCAAACAGCCTTTTTCCATCTGACCCTAATTCACAACAATTTGAAAAAAGAAAATATTCAGAAATGCTCATTTGAGCTTAATTTTCTTAATGCATGTCCTCCATCATCAGAAAAATGTCACAAGAACATGTTAAAAATGCCAAAAACATGATTTTCACCATTTTCTGTCTTTAGGTGCCAGAGTCAGACCTCAAAACTAAAACTACATTTTCAGACATAATCCAATGCCCTTTTGATTGTTGGCATTCATGCCTTTGTAAGTAAGCCCCTCCTTCAAATGCATGTGCTCTTACCAGCCTGTTGTGCCACATCAGTAAAAGTTCCATCTCCATTGTTCCTGAACAGGAAGTTAGATCCATACTCATTGTCACAGAAAATGTCCGACAGGGTCTGACTGACAATGGGTCCCACCACGACTCCTCTTCCTCCTGCACGGGTGGAGACAGTGGAACGTGTCTCAGCAGTAGGAGAAAATGACATGGCTAAACTGAGAGAAAACAGATATTTTTGCAAGGAAAATAAAAAGGCAGGATAAGTGACACAATGAACGCAACAGAGGGGGAGTGATCAGCTCTATATCAGACGTGAATGGTGAGGGATCATTACGGTCTATCTGGGCCATTGACTCTGAGTGTAGAGGGACTTTCTGCTGACACAGACACTGTTTCTGATGGGCCACACACCCACAAACGCAGGTACAACAACCTACAGTGTAAGCACAGGCAAACATACGAGCACAGCATTGTAACCCATCAATGTTCAGCATGAACTACAACTTAGCAGAATCTTTGCCTTTTACTAAAACATCCCTGAGAATATTGGGCACAATTTTCACCCAAAGATTTTACAGGAACTTTCTATAAAGTATCTGGATAAAGTGTTTCATTTCAGGCCAGCGGAGTTTAATTATGAAGTTGAAAGGGCTCTGATTGCCCTTCCTGTATGTGGAGGCAGTGCTGTGAGCCAGGACTGATTTACTGGCTCGCTCCATCAGCCCAGACAAATATAATTCGCCCCCTGTGGCCATAAACTACTAATGTCTATCCAGAGATATGTAACCATCAGATATACAACTTCACTGGCTGTCTCTGCGCCCTGATTAACGGCAGTTTGATGGCCAAGCCGTCTGCCATATATCATTCACAGTGAATTTGGGACGGCTCAGTCTGCACCATTGACGGATCAGGTGATGTCCTTTATGCAGAAAAGGTCTAAAGATGATGAGGATTCATTCTACTGTTTCCGAGCACGTAGTCGTGACACGTTTGCAAAATGTACAACAGCCTCAGTCAGCATCGAAGACTTCTCCCTGATCGGAAGGAAACTTTACAGGTCGATTTGTTTTGGGTTTTTTCTTTTTTTTTTTTTTATTGTCTGAAAAGAACAAATCATACAGAAAATATACTTACAGCAAAAGTCATTTGATCTTCCTGACACTGCAGTTTTAATCAACGCCAAACAGAGAATGGTCTTGTCTGGTTTTTTTTTTTCACATAAATAAGCAATACAACTTAAATATAGTTTATAGTTCAACTTAAAAATATACCTAAACATAGTTTTAATAAGTTATTAAAAATTTACCTTAGAAAAAACGATGTTTTGTTAATCAGTTTAATTTATAGACTCTCCAATAAAATTGTTACATATGAAAAAAATAATATTTTGAATAAAATGAAAGTTTGAAAATTCTATACATACAAAATGGTTAAAAATGTTGTAGTTGCACATTTTAGATACCTAACTAAAAATAATTTAATTGTACTATATGTTAGTGTGGATGGGATGAAGTAAAGTTTTGTCATTTTGCACACAGACAGCATTGAGCATAGTTTCACAAAAAACTACCTTAGGAGCAAATATTCCAGTAGTCTCAAATTTCCTAAAAAAAAATAAAATGATTGGCTTGGATAAAGGTTTGGGTTTTTTTTAAAGGGGCAATAAACCTCTCAGATATGACTCAAAGTAATTTTAACAAAAGCAGGACATTCTGACCTTTAAAAAATTAAGAAATACATTTTTAAAAAGTTGCTGAAATTTCAGGTATTATCAATATCAATTGGTTGATGTAGAAACTTGTTTTAAAAAGATCTTTTTATCAGAGGGAGTATTAATGAATTTCTTCCTAATCTGCATTTCTACAAGTATTAACACATTGAGTTTATGCAGTTATTTAAAAAATACTAACAAAAATATGAATTTGTTTTTATGTTTCCTCTCTTCACATGCTTCCTGTGGGACCTGAGTGATCAAGCTCGAGCTCCTCAGCAGATGTTGGTATAAATCCTTCTGACATCCTGTCAAAACTACAGCAGCCTGATTCACGCCACACAAACATGTCAGGTCTTCATACCCACCAATTAGCTTGTTGACTCCGGCCTGCTCCGCCACATTGGAGAGGGCAACAACGCCCTGGGATAGGTCGCTGGCTGCCTCGTCCATTTCTATGAGGGCATGAGGGCCAACATCTCCACTGGCATAATTAGCGATGTAGATCGCATAGCGGCCTGTGCCCTGTATGAAACAGTTCCATCTCATGTTATGCTGCATCTCTATGTCTTGTACGTCACAAAAGAAAGCCTGGAGTAATAATGACATTCTGTGTTTAGCATAGTGATCACTACAGTGGACAGCTACTAAAAAAGGACTCTCTTAATGCGCTGGTTTTATGTGGTGGAACTGCATACCAGTCACTAGAGTGCTCTCTTTGCCATTGTCCATTGAGCTCAATTCAGTGGTCAGTCGGTGTAACTGCAGGTAAATTTACTTTGAATCCAAGATGTCTAATAAACAGCCACCCTCGATGACCACTTGCATTTCCTGTCAATCCTCCTATGCTGACTAGTAGAAAGAAACCTGATGATATGCAGTAACCTCTAGGGAAGTATAACATTCATTTCAAATATTTTTTTATGTACAATATGTTGAAAATTGTTATTAACCATGTGTCTTATTAAGTGGACATCATGAATCACCCAGTAAATTTTTTAACAGATATCAAGTGATCGAAGCACTATTTATTGTAACTGTTTTGGGTTATAAGTCAGTCTATGATTGTTATATTTATAGCTAGGTATTTAAAATACACTTACAGTTTGTGTTGCTATTCTAATTATTTTATCATAGTTTGTAGACTAAACCTCTGCAAAGAATAAGGTGGTCTAATGAATAGTCCAGGAAATTCCATCCAGCTCCTGTGATGATGAGTGTAGTGACAACAGTGATGATGACTGGAGAACAGAGACAGGGGCAGGATGTAGAGGAGGGTCAGTGTGATCATGGGACTATGAATGGTGGACATGTGGCACTTCCTCATACTATCCTCTACAAAGCTTCTGTGGCTCTAACACTAATGAATACTGGCACTCTACAGTAAAGCAAAAGAGGAAGACACAGTGGACCCCACAACCCGTGATGTGGAGAGCAGTCACTAAAGTAGTCTGTGCCGTCAGGTTTGGCACAGGACATCACTGGCTCCAACTCACTGAGGTAAAAAATGCAAATAGATACAGCGATGCTGCATTCAAACAGAAGACCAAATACATCTGCAGGTTGTGCAGTGTGTCACTATGCCCTGGATGCTTGGCAAACTTTCATACAGGATAAAGGAGATAAAGAAACTAAACAATCAGTTTGTGTTTTCTTCCAACATGTTAAAATAAGGTTCATTGTAGAACAATGGAGACTCAGAAAGTGTTTCTCTTGTTGGGGATGGTTTAACACATTTAGGTGCAGGTTTCATGGCTGGGTGTAAATGCTTGTCTTATTTATGCTTAAAACAGTACAATTATACAGTGTTAAAATTGACCAGAAACTGCCTAAATGTTTTTCAAAAAGCAACATAGGTTTGTAGATTTACAAGAGAATACAAGTACATTCATTTATACAGTATTATTTTAATGTTGACTGTTGGGTGCTCTGGTGCATGTAGTCCACTGCAACTGACATGTTTGTAACTTTAAGAAAATACATTAAAAAAAAAAAAAAAAGTTTTTATCATGTCCTGAGAAGGATAAAAACACAAATATCTTAAAATCAATATACCTTAAATCATGCATCACCTGTTAAGGCCTAATGTTACAAATAATGTACACATTCTAATCATTCCTTATTCTTAAACAGTTATAGCAGTTATAACAGTTATACCGGCCAACAAATAATATACATTATATAACCACGCTTATTCTACACTCTGCCCTATCTGTTTATTCATTCATTTGACTTTAAATCGCTTCATAGGCCGTAATTGTGCTGGATTTGTTTAGCAATCACAGAAGTCAACCTCAGTTAATCAGTAAATAAAACTCAGCATTTTAGAGAGATATTTTTCCCCTAAGTCCTTCAGCTTTGGTGAGGATATATTACCACCTTCAAGTGAACAGTTAAACCCTTTAGTCACAACTGCCCTTACAGATGGATACGGGCTGTTAGTGGGTGACAAATGGGCAAAACATGGAATATCAGAGTCATAGACCCTTATAGGTGAGCCTGTAACATCTAGAGTAACATCTTTAAACTTGAGACAAGGGAAGCTGGAAAAAGTATCTTAATCTTTCTTGTTTATTTTTTTGCACTTGAACATATTGCTGATGGTGTCCAGATTTTTCTCACCAAAACCAGCTAAAAAATAACCTTCAGCAGCCACTACCAAAAGCAGGTATAGAATATTGATGGGTAAATAACATTTATTTTCAGCAAAAAAAAATAAATAAATAATCAGTACCCTTCCCTCTTGAATCTTATTACTGATCTTTGTCAGAATTGAATGTGCAGATCTGTACTATTTGCCCAATAATCAAAACTGATACAGATTGTGTTTGCAAATTAAAAATTCATATGTGTTTTTTTAACGTGTAAAAACTTCAACAGCACTGACATTTTGACTCTCCATCACTTAATAGTTTATGCATTCAAAGTCATCTCATTGTGCCGGGAGCTTCTCTTTAGGTAAAGACCTGGCATTTAAAGAGAGAAACTTTATCGGCTCGTTTGGGGTAAAAATGTGTTAATCTCTTCAAACCGGGCAATCCTGGCATTTTATCCCTCACTACAACATATGTAACACCAGATTTAATCTTGAAAGAATTTTATTTTTGTTTTCCGTCTAAACATTATGCACCTCTTCTGAGACAGACACTTTCTTTTCTCCTTTTTATCTCAGCTTACCCTGTTTCTTGCCCCTTACCCTTTCTCCTCGCCCTGTCTCTGTGGCTCTGCCTCCCTTGGAGATTAATTTCACACTCCATTATCAGTCAGAGTCCCTGCAGACACAAAGTCACAGACGGAACTACACTAATAGACTACAAACTCAGTTCCAATGAGCTTTCCCACCACGCCTAACACATTTTCATCAATAAAAGCACATTTGCAGAGCCACTTGCAAATAAAAGCCATCCCACCGTTTGTGTTCACCTTACTAAAATTTTACCAGACGGGGAAGGTAAACGAGCCTGGCTGGTGTGAATTTTACATCACATCCTGCTGTGCACGACACACATCTGCACACTCAAAGACACAGAGAATCAACTGGAAGAAAAGACCTGGAGGCTACAGGTTCTTACTCAAGAAACTTAAAAGTCAATGATTTTTCTATAAGTTCTAACCCAGGGCTAATTTCTGTCGCTGCGACTGACGTTGTGAATAATATGATATGCATGCTTCAAACGTGTGTGTGTTGGTGCAGCCGCTCAGGTCCTTTTTCCTCTTTGCTGCCATTTGTTATTTGTTTTTGTTCGTAACATATTTCTGTTATTTGTGCGTTTAAAACCCAGCTATCTCCTGCAACTGCCAATTTAAAGTGAACTAATTCATCAATTGAATGAGAAAGCTTTAAACGCATCAGCTTTTTTAAGAGAAATAATGGGATGCCACCTTCAAGGAGACAGAATGGGTGACACTGAATAGTTGGATGACAAATGCAAGCCTTTGTGTTAACGATAACGTAGCATATTTATGAGTAAACTATTGTTACAAATGTTCCAATAAAACATGTTCAGCAATAGGAACGGGCACAACATCAGTTCTTTGGCTTCTTCTAAAAGAATTATGCCATTAAAAGGAGATTATCGTTCCAATCTCTTTGGCACCTGCACTTCCTATCAGCGAGATAAAAGTGCGGTTTAAAATTTATTGTAATCCCTGCTGTCCTCTTCTCCACCATTAGTGGCTTTCTTCCATTCTGTGGGAAGAGGTGAGAGCTGTGTGTTTGTGTGGAGCTGCAGATAAGAGACAAAAAAAATAAATAAAATGGGTGAGTCTGTTGGTGGAAAAATGAGGAAGAAAGATGGAAAAAAAGGGTGAAAACTGCAGCTACCACCCCCTCCACCTTGTATGGTGCACTGTAAAACAAATGAGCCTTTGCCTTTGTAATTACACTTCTATGGACAGAAGAAGGAAAATGGCACACCATTCCCCCAAATGAACTGTCATTGCACATGCTGAGAAGGAAGGCATAAGCATTGCACGAGTTATCACTGATAAAAACACAGAAGCTCTTTACATGAGACTCCTCGAGTGTGTGAGCTGCCGGTCAGAACTCTGTGTTTAATCTACATAAGCGCATGTTGGTGTGTTACCTTTCTGTCCACACAGGCCACCGATCGCCCCGCCATCGGGTTGGCTACGTCTCTGTGCTCATTGATGTCATCATTTAAAAGATCCTCAAAGCGTCCATTCCGAAACTTGAACAGCTTGTCAGAATATGTCGCTCGACCTTTAGGTGTAAGAGGTGCAAACTGAGACATATGCAGGTTATTTTTTATAAAAACATGACATAAAAAGCTGGAACTGGATGCAAAGGGGTTATTTAGGGTTAAAATGTGAATAAGGTTGTACTGATCTTAACAAGAGCCCCCAGATGTGGAGCTTTTTTATTTCATACCTCAAACTCAGTTAAAAGGTTGTAAAAACTACCACTGTCAACACAACAGTATCAAAACCACACAATTTTTAAGGACGTACACAAACCAAAGAACACTAAAAAAAAAAATTCTTTACATAAAATAGAGATTTTTTTAGCTACTTTGTATGGAAAAAGGGATTTTCTGTGTCATTGGAAGTCAGAGAAAACTATTCTGTTCTGACACTATTAAACTGATCTTGCCTTTCATATCTCATGTTTGAACAAGAAAAGCCTGTTAGTCACTGATTTTGCAAGTTGCCCCACTTAAAAAGATGATAGGGTCTATAATGTTCATCATAAAAACACTTCAACTGTGAAAGAGAATAAAAAAAAAAGAATCCAAAGAAACCCCATTGTATGAATTTGACAGAATTTATTTGCGATACGGTGCACAAAATGTGTATTTGGCGAATAATAAGAGTTCCTCTTAATACTTTGTAATGTAACTGTTGTTTCCAATGACTAAGGTCAAATGTTACTGTTACTGTCTTCACCAGGTTTTGCATTGTAGCTGCTGTTATGACCCATTTTTCAATGCTGATGTTCTCAAGATGTGATTTTTCTGGGGGCTGTCGCTGGGGAACATGGACTTTAAAATATTTCTGCAGGTTTTTTTAATTGGATTGAGGTCCAGAGATTGGCTAGACCGTTCCAGAACCTTGAAACACTTCTTACTAAATCACTCCATTACCCGAGAAATGTGAATCCTTGTCATCCACGGCACGGCCTTTCCTTTGTACAGATGTCCTTTCTCCCTTACAGAAAATCAGCCTCAAAGTATAATGCGTCCACATCCCAGCTTCACTGTTTGTGTGGTGTTCTTGGGATGCAACTGAGCCCTCTGTCCCCTCCAAACACAGCAAATGTTGTTAATACCAAAGATTTCCATTTTGGTGTCACATGACCCTAGGACGTTCTCCCAATCCTCCTCTGTATTACCCAGATGATCTCTGGCTAACTTTAGACCAGGCCTGCACATGTGATATTTAAGCAAGCTTTAATTTTGTTGTTTGTTACTATAGTAAACTTTGTTACTGTGGCTCCAGCTCTCTATAGGTCACTGACCAGTTCTTTTTGTGTCGTTCTGGGCTGCTTCTTCAACATTTTCAAGATCATTTGTACCCCACCAGGTTGAGATCTTATTTCTTCAATTTTCTAAAGATTGCTCCAACAGTAGATTTCTTCTCACAAAGCTGCGTGCATTGCAGATTGGTTCATCTCAGTCTTGTTTAAGTGTACAATCTTGTTCCTGGTGTCCTTTGATAGCTCTTTGGTTGGGATCACAGTGGAGAGGTTGCAGTCTGAATGTTTAAAGGTGTGGACAGGTGTATTTTATACAGTTATCAGTTCAAACAGCTGACATTAAAACAGGTAAGAAGAGAAGATGGAAGAGCTTCTTAAAGAAGAAGTAGCAGGACTGTCAGGGACAGAATTCATGATTGTTTTGTAGGAGCTGAATACTTAATTTCTGAACAATTATACAATTACAAATGTGATTTCCTGTATTCTCTTGTTTAGAATATGTCTCAATGTTGAACAGTACATATGATGAACAATACAGACCTTTTTTTTAACTACTTTTTTGCCACTCTGAAGTCCTTGTTGTGAAGATCTGCTAAGTCATTTTTGAAGAGGAGACAGGTGGAAAAAAGCCTAATAAAGTAGCAGTTAATATTTGTTTGAAGTGGTCAATGAAGTGTTTGCTCTCTGTAATTTTCCTCATGATTTATAGCTGCACTGGTCATATCTGTTATCTGATGACATCTCTGATGGGATAAGCCAAAGTAACTGCTTAAAAAATTCTCTTTTTTGTTTCTAGATGATTAAAGAATAGCCACTGTGGTGGTGAGTCCCGGATATCCTGTATGCATTTACCAGAGAAGGCATTATTGGTGTTTAGGACGTAAATCTCCTCCCGTCCGTCCCCATCTATGTCACAGGCTGTTACTCCAATAGCGTTGCCTTGACGGTCTCTCAGGGCAAAAAATGGCGAACTGCGGTCATCTATGGCGATGTTTACAAGCTTTTTTCTGTGCTTGTCGTACTTCAGCACCAGATTGGGGCCATTATAGCTGTCAACAAGTGGAAAAAGATGACATCTATACCACACTTTAAGTTAGGAGTTTTAACTTTTTAATTGCATATTTTTATGATTGATCTAAACTGATCTAACATGGTGTATTGAATTTATTTAAGTATTAAACTGTACATGAGAGGATATATAGGGAAACAAAGTAAAATGGAGGCGGAATCAACTTGAACTGAAAGTTCTTACAGTGTAAATTGGTTCCCTCTCTAATATTTTATGGCTCAGTCAAACTTCATGGTTTGGTGAATTGGATTTGGATTGAATTTGGTTTATTTCAAGCATTCAAATCAAAAAAATCAAAGAAGACAACATAATTAACGTATATCTTAACACAGATATATCAAACTTTGGATTACTTTTGATTTAATTTAAAAGAAAAAAAATCTAAGTAGGTACATATCAATTGATCATACTTCCAAATCCATTTGTAAATAATGCCATTATAATTACTCTTAATCATATATAGATATATTTGTACTTATACATACAATATAGGGCACATTAAATCTTTTACATGTGCATTTTGTCAAAAGAACACTCAATTATTTGTTTGAAAAGGATTGGGAAGAAACTTGGTTAAATATTTCAATAAAAAACTAATTAGCATTACAAAGTATTATCTCTCAAAGGCGAAAGCATTGTCTGGCAAAAAAAAACATTTTTTATAAATATCTCTTGTGATAGTACTGTGTATCTTCTTTTTTATAAAGCATCCTATTTCTGCAGTGTTCCTAATTTGTTTTTATTCTGTTCATTTTTCTTAATTTAATCAATAAATAGAATAAATTTCGACCAGCCTGGTTCCATTATCCACAGTATTTTTTTCCCGCTGACAAAAGCATCACAATTGGATTGTTCGTCATTATTGGAGCTTAAAACTATTTAAAAAAATAAATTATTTTGGAAGGCTAAGAAGCAGTAATTAATAAATTATTATTATTTCATTTATAATTTACAAATGAAAAGCTTTTTTTAATTCAACCTCTAATACAAGACTTTGAAATCGCCTTTATTTAAAAATAAATATCGTTCTACTGCATCCATTTAAATAATTTTAACTCTAATAATCTATTCATTATATTAGGAATATATTAATATTTTTAAATGAATTTGTACATCTAACTTTTTAGTAGATTAGCTGTGCAGTGGATACACAACAACACTATGAAACAGTAAGGAACATAACAAAAATATTTATATTCCAGTCAGATATAAATATTGAACACATTTGGATGGAAGATTGAAAAAATAATAAAAACTTTAAAGGTTATTATTATGCCATGAGTACTGGAGGTCAGCAACAACAATGTAATATAAACTAAATAGAAGCAATTCATGCGAAGATTTCCCTAATAGCAAAATGAAATTACATCCTCTATGAGGCTGTGGGATGATCTCCTGCCTGGGATACCTGCTGAATAGGATGTTTTGGCTAAATGACTTTTAGTAAGCATGCTCATTTTGTCTCATCTGTATTCTGTAAAGCAATAAGAAACTCATTGCAGCTTCACTGGATTGAGGCAGGCTTGCAAAACTGCTCCCATCAAAGGTCTTCCATTCAATCACATCCATTTTCATCAGCTGTGTGAGTCACAGGGAACCTTATCATTTAGTGTCTCTCATTTTTGTTGTTTTTCTTTAGCCTTTACCCTGGAAAACTTGCATAAATGATCATTTCAGTCCTTAGAAAATGTGTTTGTGTAGAATAATTGCAACAATAAGTAAACATCCGTGGCTCGAAACTTTTCTCACCCAGCCACAAATATCTCCAAGTCCCCGTCTCCGTCCACGTCCGTCACAGCCATGCCATAGTTGAGCTGGGGTGGGGTTATTTTCGTAGTCTGGGGGAAGTATAGTCTTTGTTATAGCTGAGAACATTGGTTCTGATCGTTGAGCCGAATGAGCAGAAAGGAAGAAAAGCAGCCACCACATTCTAACCTGAGGAGCACAGCATAGCATTTGCAACATGACACTGATGAATGCTTACTTTGCAGACTTCACTTTTATTTATTTCTTGTTTCTTAAATCCATTTTCCCAAAAAATGCTCAGGCTCTGATGCCTCCCTCTTAACCTCAAAGTCCACACTCTTCACCTGAACCACACCTCTTCTGCAAACTGAACAAAACCTGATAAAATCTATTAACAAGCATCAACTAACTGCAGTGTCTTTATGCTAACTCCACAAAGCCAACGTGAAGCAAACAACACCAGTCAAGTGTTCTGCTGTAGTAAGACAAACAGATGAAGATGTACCACTGCAATCAGCCGTGTTCTGCAGCATTGGATCTGAAAAGCTCATCACATGTAGACATGCTGAGGAATTTCTGGACAGAAAATCTATACATGGAGTACAGCGCTTTGTGTGCAAAGAGAAAACCAAGATGACACGATACAACAGGCCCAATGTAGTTTCTTCTTCAGTCCTTTTTTTTTTTCTTTTTGAGGTGGCAATGGAGCTTTGTGATGTATAAGTGCCTTTTTAGCAGAGCAAAATGTGAACAAAGAGGAATTGATCCGGTGTTTGCAGGCAGGTACAGTGATGGTGCCTCTAACTCAGAAAAAGAAGAAAACCAGTGCAGGTGAGACAGTAAAGAAAAGGGTCACCTTCTAAATTTTTACGCCACACACTCACATGAAATGGTGTTTACAAGCTGACAACTTGATTTTCTTGCAGGTGGATTTATGAATGCAGCCTTAGTCATTCCATCCCTGATGCCATTGAGACGCTCCTGTCGCCGCTTCAGCCCTGCCGCAGATTCTCCCTTTCAGATCCCAGTGGCCAGGTGATATATGGCTCCTTAATGTCTCCTTCAACAATTCCATTTAAGATAAACTACTGTGCTGTTTGAGTAATACTCTTAAATGCAGTGATAGGGAGCCCTCTCTGCTGACACTGGCTGATGCTGAAAAGCATGACGACAATACGCTTTGGAGAGGAGTGGTGGCTCTTAGCAGAAAGGGTTAATTAACCCCAGTTTTTCATCATAGCAGCAGGAGGTGATGACAAATGAGCTGGTCAGTTCGTGTCTACAGAAAGCAGTTTTAGAGAGCCACTAATGTAGTGTGTGATAGATGGGAGTGGAGAGTTATACATTTAAGGGGAAAGACAAGAAATTGCAATAAGGGGAAAACAGACAAGAGCTTTTTCTTTTTGAAGGAAATAACCGATGCTTGGAACAACAGAAGACTTTTTGTTAAAACAAGATGAAATACACATGTGACTTTGCAGAACATTGCCCACAAAACCAAAACATTCAGCTTAACCACTTGAGATGCACAGGGGGGAAAAATGATTGTACTCCTATGGGTTTAACAACTGCAAGGTTAGTAATAATGAAGGGAAACATCCCATAAAGTAACATGAAGTAAACCAGCGTGAAATAGCCAAGGCTAAAGGGAAAAAAAGTAATTTGAAGCAGAGAAAGATTTTTGATTTGGTTATTTGTATGGATGATATGAGCCCATTAACACAACGTGCAGCATCAGCATGTGCTTCCTGGAGCATCCCTATCCAGCTCTGATCCTGATAGCACTGCGACAAAGACCTGGAACATCTTCACTTACAAGCACACATACTTCAGGAAGCTCTCCCCTGTGAAGGACATCCTCACTGCTGCGCGCACGCTCAAGCACACGCACGCGCACCCAGGGATGCCACACTGACATCAATGTGAACTTCTGAATAGACCAGCAAGAATCCAACAGCTGAAGAAGTTTCTACAAAAGCTTATCAGAAACACTATCACTCTTTAGAAACATTTTCTTCAATTAGACTAAACAAAAACTATAGCATTTTGCTTAAAAAGATAGCATTTTATAGCATTTTTAATTATAAAAATAAATAAAATATTTATAATACAAATTGTTTTATACTTTTAGGAATTACAAAAACTCCTCTTTTGGAAAATAAGGTGCAATTAAGCTGTTTCAGTAATTATTAATTTAAACCAAGCACACAGCAATACTATTTCTGCAACTTAGTTTTAATCTGCAAAGATTCATTCATAAGGGAGCAGAAACACATGAATTGCGCTCAAGTCAGGATCAACTTTCTTTGCATTTGATTCAGGAGGATCTCAGAGAAGACGTTCAGCTGCTGCAGCAGCAGCAGCAGCAGCAGCTGGCTCAGGTACTCACGGATGGGAGCGATGCAAGTCCAACAAATCCTGCAGTCACTGACACGGAGGCAAGAGACGCGAGAAGCAAGGAGCTACTGCCAAGTGTTATCACGCAAAATCACGCAAGCTTTTTTTTTCGCCCCTCCGCACTAACTCCCTTTACACAACTTCCAAAAGATTTGCTTTATGAAATCAGTAGTGCGGGCTTTTAGCCAATCAGAGAACAACTTGCTGAATATCTAAATCCGACAGCGAATCAAGGCGCGCGGGGAGCAGTTGGTGGGCGTGTCCACAGGTGTTCGTTTTCTGTTTTGAAAAGGAGGGGCAGCAAAAAGTTGTTGCAAAACCCGAAATATTTGTTGACTTTTCTTTAATTTTTTTGTTCTTTAACCAAAAACAGACTTCTTATAGTTTGTGCTACTTGTTTAGGTACAGCACATAGCAGCTGAAACTACTTTTTGTAACTTCACTGTTGTCCTAGCAAAACTAATTTGTACAAATTTGAACAACTTTGCCAAGAAGGTGTAAAAAGAATTTAAAAAGAACATTTATTTTTTATTAGTCGGGGCATTTGTAATCATGGTCCATACACTTGTTTGTTATGATGTTTGTTCATTATACAAAAATCCTATAATAGGCCTGTGTTCTTAAAGTCCCATTCCAACTATATTCCTTCAACAATATTTTCTGTTGTAAAATCATACCCAGTGGGTTTTTTAAATTATGCTTATGCTAGTTTTAGATACCAATAATCAATAAAGCCGGTATCATTTTTTTTTTTTTAAGCAAGAGCTCATTACAAATTCACATCTGAGTTGAGGGCAGGATTGTTATCGGGAAAGTTAGCCTCCGCTAATTTCCCATCAACCCTTTGTTTACACTCCTCCAAACTAATAGCACCTCACAAGCCCAGGCCAACATTAACTTAGCAAAAAAAAAAAAAAAAGACGTGCAATATCGGAAGCAAATTCTACTGTTCTGAGCCATATATGGCCGTTCAGACTAGTAAAATGAAGACGTTAATGGATCTATTTGTCTGCAAGTGATGGATCCAAATTCAGTGGAGAAGGCAGACCTTTGCATTACTCAATTTTGGGCTTTTTTGAACTGCAGGTTTTTGCCTGCTCCTGATTCAACATGATTAGGCAAAAAATACTCAGTGGATGCAATCAAAAAAATATTAAATATATGTCCTCCATCATGAGAAAAATGCTACAAGAACATGTTAAAAACAAAAAATAAAATTTTCATTGGATTAGGTCTTTAAGCCTATTTTTTGCACCTAAAATAAAAGGTTGGTTAGTTGTGCTTTGTTGATGCCATAAGAAAAAAAACAAAAACAAACAATTGACATTGTTTTTTGGTAGTCATGTTTGGGAAAATGTGAAAAAAGGCAAATGTGTTCCAAACATGAACTAACACAACCATTGACAATGTAAAATGACTCTTGCTCCGACGAACAAAGGCTAGTGTGTGAATGTGTTTGAGAGGAGTTTGCAGGTTTACAGCTGCCAGATGTGTAATTCTTATATCATGCTTGACTGAATCCAACTGCTTATAGACCCCCCCCCCCAATGAAAAAAAGGTGGTGAGTGTGTGTGCATGTGTATGTGTATGGCGTTTCAGGTGGTGAAATGAGATGTTCACATCCCAAGGACATCTCCCACCATAATTAAACTCACTGGGGGGCTGGAAGACTTCAACTGAAGTGCTGAAGTCATAAAACTCTGCTCATGCTGTCTTTACTGTTATTGTCTCTGTGATCTGCTGGTGCCAACCTGCAGGCCGGTGGCGGAAAATCCAGTAATCCAAAAATCCAAAGACAATAGGATGAAGCTTGCTTGTCGTTATTCACCCTACTATTAGATAAAGTTATGGAGTTAAAGAAAACTCAACTTTTGTTCTGCTTTCCATGTTTAAAAGAAAAGGCTCACTAAAAATATTTTTTTTTTAAATGTAAAAAACACCTGTTTTAAAGTTGTTATCCCCTCAGCTGCTTGTATCCTGATCTACAGTCTCCTCCATTAATCCTGTTATTTATGAGGGCACAATGAGACGGTCTGTCAGCACTCAGCTGAATGCAACCACAGTGGTGGTGCAACTTTCAGATGGACAGTGAATTGTGTTTCCTCCTGTGTATATACAACTGCTATTGCGTTGTGGCAAGTGACTGTCTCCATCAGGTACGCATTCTTCTTCATCACCTCACATCACCTCACTGTGGCTGATTGTCAATGTCACTCCACACCCCCACCCCCTTCCCTTCAGCTTACACACATTAAAATAGAGCTCCTTCAAGGGGAGGATGAGTGTGATAAAAATGTGAGAAAGTGATGGGCTTTTACAGCATGAAGAAGAGTCCCCTTTCCTCTTTAAGGGTTGTTGGAAGATGTATTGTGCTACATGGTGATGAATCCCCTCCACCCTGGATATGAGAACCCTTTTCTCATGTCATTAGGCTTTAGTAATGCTCCCACCGGTGAGTTCCTCCTTGCAGAGTTGACATTTATTCCCAGAGTTAAGCGTTTTGACTTCACGTCTGCAGCTGCTCTGCTTTTTGTGTTTTCTTTTTTGAGAAAATGTTCAGTAATTTCGCTTTTTCAATATTGTTGTGCAAAATTATCTTAAAAATCCACATTTTTTAAAAAAAATGTACTTGTTTGTTTAAACTTGCAAAAGCAGAAAAAGAACCCTCATGGACCCTACATGTTAGTCTCACTCAAACTGTACTCTCAAATGCATGAGTCCCACAATGCCTTGTTTCACCACATTCTGTCTTTCTTTCAGGCTACAGTGATTAATGCACATCTTTAAATCCCACACCTTCAATTTGTACTTAAATGAACTTCCTGTTAAAACTTGATAGATCTAAGTTTATCCAAGCCTGATGCAATTATGTTTTAATAGATTTTACAGAATGTGTTCCATTGGGTATAAAACACAACATGTGTAAAGAAATAAATGGGAGAAAAACGAAAAAAATAACGAGACAAGACAAAAAAAATCTCTTAAATTCCTCGGCATTTAATTTGTTATAGCACCGTATATCCAAACAAAGGTTTTAATATATCTTTCATGGGATAACAATTTGGAAAAGAAAAGCTAAATTCCATTAAATAAATATATTTTTTCATGTCTGCATAAAGCTTGCCGGAATCTAAAAGGAATAAAATGAAAGAATAATTTTAAGTCATTATTTTTCACTTGATGGATCTGTAATCAATAATTCATTTTTCTGTTTTTTTAATTTAAGTTTTTTTGTCGAGCAGTGACAAAGGCTTTTTTCCCCTATCTTAATATGGATTTTCAAAGTAAAATGTCAAACTAAAAGACACACTTGCAAAACAGAACTTTTTTTTTTTCAGTCAATGTGCATTTTTTTATTTTGCTATCTCTAGGGGCTTTTCTTTTCACTGTTTGTTGTTTTCTCTCTCTTTTCTTTCATGCCTATAATGAAACCGTTTGATTTCCACTTAGATGAGCTTTAGCTCTGATCTTTGAACTTCACACTCATGCTGTGCTTCATTCAAACCTCCAGGGTGTGCATGCATGTGTTACTTCATGCGTTGGTGCTTCTGCAGATACGGCTTCACTGTGCTCTCCTTCCAACACACACACACACAGGACGATAGGCTTGCCAGGGTCCTTCATAGATCAGCCTCCCCTGACAGCTTTCTTAAATGTCCTTGGCAGCCCTCCAACCCCAGGCTGTCGGCCCCTCTGTGTTCCTGCACCTTTCCCTTTTTGACCAAGCCTCTGATGGATGCTGTCGTATTTCTCTGTGTCTCTGCTCCAGAGTGTGCCCATACCACTTGGCCCTGTAATGCAAGGCACAATCTGGATATAACCCATTAAGTGTCACCCTGTGATTGACCTTGTTTCTCCACGCTCACCTCACAGAGGAGCACGCTCAGAGCGGAAGCTGCGGTTAACCAGCTCCTTGAAGTCAAGACAAATGTTTGCAGGATTTTAAGCTTTCCCGTTCCTAACACTTTGGATTTAGCGGATTGCATTCCTGCAAGACTTTAACAATTAGTCACATGATCTGCTTTTGTTTGATAATTGTCAATCTTTTCTGTTTCATCAATCCTGTCAACACAGTTTTCATTCTGATTGTTAAGAATTGCACTTGTGTTTTCCTCACCTTCTCTAGTCCCCATATATATATATTTTTTTCTCACAAGCTTTTATAAACACTTCTTTCTTTGCTATCAATCACAGTTTTTAATTTAATGTATGAATGTGATTTATGTTGCTTGGGCAAGAGATATAAATCTATTTTGCGGCAGGAGGAGGGTGTGAGGGGGTAAGAGTGCTGATGTCCCCTTATTGATTGCTAGCTTATAGTGTTTGTTCTTTATAGCTGATCACAGGAAATAAAGCAAATAAATAGGAGAATGAGCGCAGGCACCGTGATGCTCACGAGGATGTGAAAGAGATGGAGTATGGAGGAAAGAGTGGGAATGGAAAGCAGCGGATGAAGAATCAAAGGAAGGAAAACAGCTGAACATCATAAAACATCAGGATACATAGAATATGGTATCCACACTGATGAGCTGACAGCAGTCCAGAAGAAAACTTCCCATCACATCCACATAGAGAGAAAATAGTACTTAAACTTTTTTGTTTGCTGTGTTGTAAAGTCACATGATGTTTTCATCACTTGTACATGCTGCTGGGTCAGAGTTAAAGATTGAGCACAGATTGCTCCTGGCTTGTTTCTTCTTGTGTGTAAAGAAAAAATGTTAACCTTCTTGACATTTGGGTGCAGAATCTTGACAGAACACAATGTTTCTTTGTGAATTTAGAGGCTGCACAGTCAGACGCCAGTCTGTTTCCGTCACACCATTTCGGTTAATGCAGAATGTCAGGCCATTATTTGCTCTGAGACACGTTTGAAATTGTCAAAGAAAGTGTCAAATTGATTTGAAAACCAAACATTGCGTGTTGCCCAACACAAATCTGTCTTTAAGAATTAAAATCACATTTGCATGTGTTTTGCCTTGGAAGTACAAGGGAAAAAAATCACTTCCAAAAACACATAAAGTCACAATCAATTTATGTTTGTTAGTCGCTACTCTGTAATCCTAATTACTGTTGTATTTGTTAGCCTCCAGGCACCAAACTTTAATCATAACTAATTGAAAGAAATGCTAAAAAGACCTCAGAAGGTGACCTCACCTTCTGCTAACGTGCTCCACACAGAAAGGTGGAGATGAGGGCATAAATCCAGCCCATTAGCTCCCAGCTTTCCTGATGACAGTTCCCGCCGCGGCTGATGTAAACCAAACTTTGCTTCAGGAGATGAAGAAGCCTGTCATACAGCTGCATCCACCTCAGCCTGTGTCACCCTCCCACTGCAATCCTCCAACATTAATAGCAAATCAATTCTAATGAGGGATGAGACAAACAAGTTTGAGGGGGAAAAAAAGCAGACATAGATAACGCTTAAAGCAGGTTTAAGGGGAAAGAGTTTGTTTTTGATTTGCCTGCAGGCTGCCATCATTATTTATATGCTGAAGAAAGGTATCATCACACCAGAACTTTATTTCAGAACTGACGCTACTAAATTTGACGTGCAAGCTGGTTATTTTCTTTAGACACAAGGTTTTTCTCAGTCAGTACAACCCTCATAAATTCATACAATTCCATGTGAATAGTGAATATTTGCATGTTTTTTTAATTTAAAACCGCATTCAAATTACATCTTGCTAACAATCTTGTGTAACAATCACAACAAAAAAAATGCTAGGCTTACTATTTTTTTCCCTGCCACTTTATTTTTAAGCATTACCTTTTATAAAAGGTTGGTTTTCTAGATTTTGTCTTATTTTTTCTTTGTTGTTATTGAACATGTAGGAAATTGAATTTCAGTTTAAAAAAAATCACCAAAAAAATTAATTTAAGCTATATTTTGCTGCTTTGAGTGATAAAGAATTATCACCAAGACTTAACCTTGGAAAGTTCAGTAATTTTTAAAAATGATTTATTATTAATGTCTGGTATTTTTTTTTTGTTGTTTGAAAGTGTAGCAAAGCAACAAAAAGTGGCCTGTCACCGGTTTAGCTCAGTCAACAAGCTTTCCTCCTCCTCATGTGCTCCTGTCGCCGTTTCCTCAGTGAGGTAATCAGGCATTCTCCTATAAGGCAATTCTGCTCAGGAGTGCATGTGGCGCTTGCTGCGGAAATTCATCTTTTGGTTTAATTTCAGGCCTATTGATCGTGAACCGCTTTACGACTGCATGACATCCATAATCACAACAATGGGATGACAGCGCAGATAAAAATGTGGCCAAGGCACTAGGAGACGTAGGGATGTGAGGATGTAGGGGAAGCAGAATTGAAAACAAAAAATAGAGCCAGATTCAATCTCTTACTGTGTTCTGTATTAATTACTAAGCTCCACCCTCATCTGTTAGCTGACTGATCTCCCTTCAGAGACTATAAATTAGTTTATTCTTTCAAAGTTATATTAACTCGGGTGATAAAAATGCTTATTTAAGGTTGATAGTATGTGCTTGTCTGTAATTAACAAAAGTAATGTGTACATATTTAATCGTTGAGTGCAACTGAATTTAGTCTCTGCGATGAACTGTATTCAAACAACTAAAAATACTAATTATAGATTTAAATGGTTTAATAAAACTGAATGCAATCTTAAACAAGCGTAGAAAGTGTTTGAAAAGTAAAATATTAGGGTTTTGGTTATTGTAAATTTTTACAATACATCATTCAGGTCCGCATTAATAAAACGGGGAGAGGAAAGGATGTCGTCCTTCACAGCTGTCTTTGCTCTTTTATGATGCTTACCTGGATGCATTTTTAGCTCAAAGATGCTCTTATATTCAGAAGTTACTAGAGCTGAAAAATAAATAATGAATTTGTTTCAGGAAAATCTGTGGAATAATTGCACATATTTGCATGTTGTTTCATCATTAAAAACACCTACAGCCATTATTCTGTGCATATTCTTCAGAGTTCCGCAGCTGCTAAGTAAAATGGATATTTCAAAGGCTCATGCTCATGAGGTTAAGTTTATGTGTAAAGAAACTTTACTGGAGTCAAGAGAGCGGAAATAAAGGTCTCCCTGATGAGACACAATACAAACTGTGCAAAGTGTTGTTACAGCTTTGTGCTCTTTTTGAAACTCAGCATTGGTATTTGGACATTTTCAATCTATAAAAAATGTTTTCGTTCAGTGACAATAACAAGTAGCAATACAGAAGAGCCTCGGGGGAAAGAATGGAGTAGCAGTAAATTGTGTATTTCCCCCCCCCTAGTATTTAAAAAATAAATGTAAAAATTAGGGGAAAAAATTACAAAAATCTAACAATAAAGCCCT
>BOLG01000372.1:0-29078 GCA_016861445.1 Oryzias woworae
CAAACTCCACGTTTAAAAAACTGTGTGTGTTGGGAGCCTCCTGTTTGTGAAGAAAGTGGCCGTTATCCCAGCGGTACGCTTAGGGCACGAGGCCGCGTTATTAAAAGGCAACTTCTTACCCTTGACACGCATGAGCGTTTAAAAAACATACTCCATTCCTGAAAACTCAAGAATCTGCAACCAAGAAATCTCTTTCTGGGTACATTACCTAAAAACCATTGTGTTAGCGATGGTTCACCCTCTGCCTTCACTGGTGAGCGAGGATTAAACCCCTTCAACTTTACACACAACAATGTGGAATATTTAGCTCTCTCTCAGGACGGTCGTCAGATCCCCGCTAAAGCTTTCCAGCCTCAATTTAAGGTCGGTCAGTCCGTCAGAGAGTTTTACAACCCTCTTTAGCGCCACAGGAAGGACACCTGAAGGATTTACCTCTGTGTATTGACCGTCGAGCCTTTGCCGCCTTATACCTTTTTGCGTTTAATCTGGCCCCGGCTGAAGACTGCGATGCCCTGTCGGCCGTCTCATCCGGATCTCTACGGTTAGAAATGCGCTTTCGCGAACCCCTCCCACACACGTCCACCATTATAGTGGACGCCTGTTTCGACTCTGTGTGGAAATCAACTCCAAAAGACAGGTTCTCGTGGATTATTATTTTAAAAAATGGATCTCATCAGCTGGAAAACATTTTGCGCCATCTGCTGGGCGATGACGTTTTTGCGTAGTGTGGGCCTGCGATCAGCTCCGCTTTTGACCCGCTCTTTGACCTCCCTGCTTTTTTTGTCGTCAACACAGACCCCGCTAATCGGCCCGGTCAGCATTAGTTAGGTTTGACCTTGGAGAAGGGGAGGGTCGCCACGTTTTTGATTCTTACGGATGCTCACCGAGTTTTACCCTAAACCCCATTCTCGAGTTTTTGGAGAAGCGCTCAAACAAAATTTGTACCATAGGCGTCAGCTTCAAACACGCTATCGGTGTTTGCGGGCATCACTGCATTTTTTATCTTCTCAGCGCGGGTGCGGGTTGAGTTTTAATCAAGTCTTAAATCAATCCGTAGGCGATGATGTGATAAAACATGATTTTATGGTGTTTGACTATGTGAAAAAATATAAACATTGTCGTAGAAATAGAATGTGCTCCGCTCTTAAACAGGGGTGTTGTATAGACTGGAAATATAAAAGTTTTAAACCGTCATTGAGACGGATTGTATGTTAAAGAAGAACGTGTACGCATGGTTGAATAAACAATTTATTGACGCAAAAAAAAAAAAAGACAGACTCTGAGCATTTTTCATTCACATATGGAGCCAGCGCGGGGGGGACATAATGATTTTTTTTTAAGACGTTTTGGCTTTGGCCTCAGTTGTTCCGTACCCCGATCCGATGAGAAGAGCTCAGCTTGGGGATGGGAAAGTTATCCTCTCCCCACCGTTTTCATCGTTGTTGAATGAGCTCGAACGTGGGGTTGGTCACCATAGAGGCTGGGATGTTCAGTTCAGAGAGCGTGCTTAAAATTACACGCCAACCCGTAGGCGGAGAGAGGATGACGATTTTTTGTAAGGTCGGGATAAGTATTCAATAAATAATCATATGCGATCATTCACGGTTTTACCTCCGTAAACAAACTCGACTTTTTTTTTCCAACCATCACCACCGGTGAAAATTTTACTCAAATGTACTTTGCGTTCTTTCCGATCGCGTGGGGTTTAGACTGATTAAAATTTGTTCAACCTCCGAACCGTCCTTTTGCCGTTTTATCATCAAAGGGTGAAGCCGAGGGAGTGTCACCCCCCGCATCACCCCTCCTTTCTGATCCTGTGTTGACCTGATGCAGCCGCAGCTGCATCTGCTCCTGCTGACCCACGTGTGACCTTACAGGCACAGGCCCTCTCCTTTTCCTCTTGTTTCACCAGAGACAGATAGCGTCGCAGTAATCCGCGTACTTTTTATTTTCTCATAAGAGGTCAGGCTACGATCGTTTAGCACGGTTCCTAATGTTTCCGTCTAAATCATCCGCAGCCTCTAATCTGATGGGGGTTCAAAAATGAGTCGCGTGCGGAGCTGCTGAGGAGAAACCAAGTACATTTTCTGAGTTTCTCCATTTTCCGACCGTTACCTAAAGATTACTTCCGAAAGGACTTTCCCACCCTAAAAGTAACTCAATGGCGGAAGGGATGACTCCGAGCAGGAGGGGCAGGAAAGATCCCCGCTCTGTTTTATTAAGAGGTTTGGTTTGTTTTTAAACTGTTCTTTTTATCGGCCAACGAGCGGAAAAATTTCCTCTCTTTTTGAGCTTTTTAAATTGTCCCGAGGATAACGGTTATATTCCCCTTCAGCAGATTAAGAGCAATCTCGCACAGAGCTTGGATGAAATCTTTTAGAGCAGGGCTGGAGAATGTCTTTACGCTTCTTCGGCGCAGTATGATACAAAGCCTGGATGGAGTAAAGGCACGTTTCTTTTATCCGCGCTGACATGAGAGGCCTCGGTCTTTTAGGACTTTTGGGCAAAAACGGCGGGTCTTTGATGAGGTAGGATCCCGTCCGCAGTCTCAAATGTTCTGGGCATGCGGGTGTGAGATCAACCATTAAATAACCGCGAGGTTCCAGAGTGGCGTTTTCAAAGGCTTCTAAAAAGAAGGCCTTCTGCGTTGGAAAAGCCTGATGCGCCAAAATATTAATTTGTAATTTATCTCTGGGGTTTTTGAACAAAACCAAATAATTACTGTTTAACCCGATGGTCGGCTTGTATTTTCCCTTGTGAAATATGTTCTGAGTCATCATAAAAAACGCTCATGTTTCTGTGATGTCTGTACTGCGTAAATATTTTCACTACGTCTTGGTGATCCGCCGCTTGAAACATCACATCGTCCAAAACGACCAGGTGCTTTGATGAGGCGGGAACAGCTCGGGGTCTTCAAAAAGAATCGGGTAATCCTTCGACAAATTTAAATGTTTATTCATTTTCATCAGATCAGAATACAGAGGTTGATGTTGATTATAAAATCCACACAAGATTTCCGGTACAAATCCAAAACATATTCACACGTTCCAAAACACTCTTTACAAAATATGTCTTTCCACATCCGCTGGGTCCTACAATCAGACATGAAAATGGACCCTTAATTCTGCAATCATAATTGACCTCCATTTCAAGGGTGTGACTTTTTTCTAGTTGCAGTCAATAACCAAAAGGTAAAGTGGTCCCGTCTTGCAAGAGACGTCTTTTGTCAAACACCACCTGAAACAGCTTGGAAAATATAGAGTTTTTCAGAAGAAACCCCTTTTTATCTCTTCTGATGATTCGCTGGGGCGTCTGCAGCGTCTGACCTCTTGAACCCTGCAAAAACCCCTCCACCAACCCCTTGACGCTGTCAAAATGAACGTGTTCGCTGCATTCTCTGTCTGAGTGATGCCTTGACACGGAGGACCGTTTTTTTACGGTTCCTCGTCTGATAAGCGTAACTCTTTGGGCCGGTGCCGCAAATTTCTGAATGACGTCCCCGTTCAGCGCATCCTTCAGATCCCCCAAGTAGGGGCATAATTCAAGGAGGGGCTGAACCCTCTTTAGCGGAATAAATCAGACTGTCCGTATCCATGTACAAAACCTATCTTGCAAACGTTCGAGATAACCGTAGAGCTTAAGACGGGTGTACGCCGTCGTGAAAAGAAGCCCGCGTACAGTTGTTTGAATTTCCTGGCGGGGGGGGCGGTTTTTGTGAGGCATTTTTTGTTGCATTTCATGTTGTTCTGTTGCATTCAGAAACGCAAAAATTTCCACCTCACACATCCCTGAAAATAACGAAAAAAATTCCTCCGGGTCGTTCACCAAGGCGGTCTGCAGAAGATTTATTCTTTGCCCGAATTTGCCCCACAAACTGTTCAGAAATAATTTTGAAACCTGTCGGCGAGCGGGGTTAAACCTGATATTTCAGCACCCAGCTTAATACCCTGCTTCAGTTCATAGTCGCGAATGTATTTTCACGACTCTCCTGGTCTGCGGCATTCGGAGGATATCCTGACGCTTCCTGCTTACCTTTGAGAAAGGTGTTCATGTACGCTGTAAAGACTGAATCGCTTTTATTTTGAAAATGCCACACTTCAAAAATTCCACAAAAAAAAAAAAAAAATCCACAAAGCACGTACACCTTCTCCAAAGCTTTGATGAGCTTGACGGTTACCACACACCACGTCAACGCTCTGGCATCGTCGTCGTGACAACACTCAGGTCCTGAGTTCATTTCAGCGCACGTCCTGCAGAGGGTGAAAATGAGCTTTTCCCCAAAGTTCTGTACGGCAGAACAGGATGCAGGAGCCCTATCGGGGAAGACCTTGGCTTTAATAAGCCAAAGTAATTTTGAGGAGCGTCAAAATTTTCGTAAATGATGGTGGGGTGAACCAGAGGGGTAAGCAGGGTGGCGTTCACGTAAGGGTACAGAGAAGTCACGTCACGTAATGAACGGCTTCGTTTTCAGCGGCTGTGTAACGCAGCTTGATGGGGGCACGTTCTGCCACCGTACAAAGAGTCACGTGGTTTTCAGAGGCTCTTGGCGCTTCAAACGCTTCCAGAAAATGTTTCACCTCCGCGTATTTTTTCATTTCGTCCCATTCGGTGCTCCCATATGACCACGGTGCTAACGCCATAAACGCTGCGCAGCTTCTGGAGTTTCTCCTGAGCGTCGGCGTGCAGCTGCTCAAACGTCACGTCTCTTAGGGCATTATCTTGAGGCCTGAAACATGTGGGACAACCGTGTGAAAAAAAACAACCTAAAATTCAAAGGCAAATTTTTCTCCATCGCGCTCCAGATAGCAGTCGCGAAATAAGGCCGATTTGACGATGGTCCTGGTTTAGCGTGTTGAATGAAGACCTTCCGTCTGCTCGCTTCAAACTCCAGCCACTGAATAGAAGCGTGTGAGAAGCTTTTGCTCACGCCTCTGTAGCGTCTGCGGGTGGTATAGCCAGAGATTTAGGTTTTAAAAAATTGGTTCTGAAAACTTTCATGCACGCGGAGGCTATAGTAACGCAGCTGAACGGGTCCACGTTACAATCTTTCAGGAATTGGCTTCTGAACCTCACGCAGGCCTCAGCCAGAATTTCCACATCATTTCTGCAGTAAAGCAAAGCCTCATTCTTAAAATGGAAGACTTTTTTGCTCGCCTCGTTGTACCATTTGAGAAAATCGTCTCGCTGACCGTCCGTTCATGTTGTCATAGCCGTAGTCTGAAGGGGGTGGGTGGGGTCCGACGTAATTTAATCGCTCCTCCGAGCTAAAACGTGAGGGAAATAACCCTTGCATCTGTTTTTGAAAACCCAGCGCGTTCGCATGTCACATAATTTCATGGTCAAAAACGACAGAGAATCGATGAACGTCAAATCACAATCCTCATCTTTCAGACATAAAATTTACCTCCGGTCATGAGGATTTTGGGTGTTAAACCCAGGCTCCGTCATAGCCTTGAGGAGCAGATAGCTGTCGAATCCTTTCGAGTGTGCGCCATCAAACACAGACCCCGGAATTGGCTTTTCTGAAATGGAGAACAAATTCTTTGGCACAGTCAACCCCGTAAAACCACCAGGGCTCACCCTGCAAAAATCTTGTGCAGCGAGAAAGGGGACGTGCTCGTTGTTTTTGTTAGGAAACGTCTCAAAATCGTAAAAGATGAGCTTTCGTTATGTTTGCGCAGGGGTAAGGCTGGATGTAACACAATTGCTCTTTAAACTCCCCTCTATTTTTCTCTTTGCATATTCTGCATTTTAAAGCGCGCATTCGTGACTCCTGGCAGCACCGCTCAGGGGGATGTAATGTGTTTTTTTTACACCGTTTGCCACTTTTTGTAGGAGTCATAGATTCTGGGAGAAATTAGGCCTGCTCTAGGCTGTTATGCCTCTCAAAGCAGCTCTGCGAGCGACAGCTTTTATAACAATCCGTACATTCGATAAAGGCTTCATTTAACGGTCAAACACAGAGGGTCATTACAGGTTGAGCGATGACCCGCGCAGCGATGAAAGTGAGGAATTTGTATATGGTTTGTAGCAAAAGTTGCAAACGTAGGACCAACCCATTAAGGCCTTTCAGATTTTTTTACACCGTCGTAGTAATGATTTTTGATCAGAAATAAAAACAACGGAGCGGATCTGTCCGGAAACGCCGTCTCAAAGTGAGAAATTGGCTTCTGCCTTGGGTTTTTGTAGAAGATCACGATTTTGTGTTTTTTAAAAAAAAACCTCTCACATTTGTGAACGTCGCTAAAAGTGACGGGCGTCTGCTCATCAAACCGGCTAAACGTTGCAACTCACGAGTTTGACCTCGACCTGAGCATCCGTGCACTGAGGATGCAACAGAGCCAAGCCGATGGCACAAAACACAATTTATCGTTCTAACGTCCGGGGTATAAAGATGCCTTTTCTTCTTAGCCAATATCTCAAGGTCCAAAGATTCTTTAATTTTACGTTTAGCCCCCCCCCTTTCGGGTTGTGAACAATTGTATTTTTCACAATCCAATTCCAATTCTGTCTGAGGCTATGCTGGCGTTAGCCTGAATGGCTCTCTCCAGCAGCTCCTCAAAGGCCTGCTGGTATGGCTGCGTGTCTACAGATTCAATCTATTCTCAAGCTGGTGTGAGAACGACAATCTTGGCCTACGAGTTCCAACTGAACAGTATCCCCCTCTCTGCTTCTGTTCCCACCGTCTCTGCTAACTCTGCAAGAACGCCGACAACATCAGTGTAAAACTGGCCAAGTCGGGCGTGCCGTCGGGAGGCGGGCACGTTAAAAACCCTCTTATTTCAACGTTGTTAAAGCAATCGCGTGGCACACGCCGCACCTGACCTGAGGGTGTGTCCCGCGCTGATGAGGCGTTTCCGCAGCTCGAGACCTCGCAGGGGCGTGGCGGGAGATCCTCCAAAGCGTGTGACGTTGAAGGTGCGTGTGACGTTGACGCAGCCGACGTCGGCGCTGGGTGGCGGGGCGTCGTCGCCCTTCCTCCTTCTCCTCCACCTCCTCCTCCTCCTCCCCAGCCGCGTCAGCTGGAGCTTCAGCCTGCAATCCTTGAACATCTGCTGCTCTGCGGGTGGTGAAACAGGCGGCGTTCGAAACGGCTGTTGCAACCGGTCCCAGAGCCCTTCTTAAGGGGGTGAAAACACTTTCTGTCCGACGGGTTGTATTTTCACCACGGTCCGCGACGTTTTGCGGTGAGCGCTGCGGCGTCAAACAAACCGCTGTGGGGGTTCTAAACCCTCACAACAATTCTGCACATTTCCAAAAGATCTGATGGGATTGAATGCATGAGGAATCTGGAGAATTTGGATCCTCTTCCTGCAGCCCTCGTAAAGCATTGTCTATAGGCGTTAGAGCAAATTCCGGTTCCTCATTTCTGTCGGAACCGTCTGAGCAGGGGGAGAACATTCGGGACAAATTTCAAAGTTCAAGGGGAGGGCGTTTGTAAAGGCCGCTGCTCACGCCTTTCTGAAACAGCGTCTTCTAAATCGGAGAGAAAAAAATTCAACCCATCGAGATAATTGGTCTGACTCAAACATCACATCTTCTAAAACATTACCAGGAGCCGATGAATGGCATCTTCATTCGGATCAGAACTATTAATTTCATTCAGAATCCTCAAGCTTTGTTCACTCGTTGAATCACACATTTTCAAAAGTCACACCCTGAACGTTTTAAAGGAATAAAAAACTGGTCTGTGTGTTTTTTCCAACCATATTGATGAAATCAGCACAAATTCAAAACAGTCACACTTTTTCCAGAAAGGACTCTGTGAGCTGGATCAGTCGACAGATGAGGTAGAAACGGCTCCTTCCGGCTCAACGTCCCTAGGATCCTGAAAATCTAACAGAGAGGGAGAAAAAACGAGGGTCAAATTCAAAACGGCAGCGCCTCGTAAACCGCGTGTTAGCTGAAAGCTAACCTGTGACTCCCGATCTTCGTCCGCTTTCTTTCCTCGGGGCTTGGATGGGGGTTGGGCGACTTCTGGCACGACGCGGTAATGCACGCGCGGCCCGTTCCCCGACGTTGAACAGACGCTCCTCCACGTCGGTTCGGCGGGGCCTAACCGTTTGCGGGTGATTCGGTTCTGTGGGTGAATTTGACCGGGCTGAAAAACCCACTGACGCCCGGCCAGACTGTGTGAAAATGGATGATGGGCCGTCTGCGAAAGTGCTTCGACGTACGGTCCGGTCGGAGAGGCTCGGTTGCACCAATCCTGATTTTTGAAGTTCCGCCGCCGAACGTGACGCGTCCGTAAGCCATCAATCACAACCTGATTGTTCTCGCTCGAGCCTCAACCTTCCAGCAATTCTATATTTGAGAAGAGCGTACGAAGGTTATATTCAAAATGTCAAATCAATTAAAAAAAGTTTTCTATAGATTACGTGTGTATTGGGGGGGGGGGTGGATGGAGGTGGAGGGTAGGTGGGGGTGAGGAGGGGTTGGGTGGGGGTGGGGGGGGGGTGTGGAGAGGAGGGGGCGCAAATCAACATTTTTTATAAACGTCGCATCTTTTATTTACTTTATACCTACAACGTCATTTATCAATTTAATAACAAATTAACATGAATTAAATTATGCTAATTTATCTATCAAAATTATGATTTATTGTATGGGTCATTTTTACATATCATTTATGAATATATTATTTTAATATCAATTTATATTTATTCGATTATGCTTAATCTGTCAGTCAAACATTATGATTTATGACTAGGGGTCAAAGGTCACCTGTCAAAATGAGTTTTGATAGAAGGTGTATTTTATTACTCTCTAATGGCCAAGTATGTCTCCTGATCTGAATCCAGTTGAACACCTGTGGGAATTCTGAAGCGACAAGTGACCATCACTCCTATGGCAGCATCCAGATCCTAAAGAGGTTATTCCTGAAGAATGGGAAAACTTGCCAACTTGTTCATTCTATGCCTTGAAAACTTGGTGCTGTCCTTAAATCATTGATGCTCATACAATACATGCTTATATGTGTCATGTAGTAGTTTTTGGTGTATTCATTTTTCTTCAACCAATTTGAGTAAAACAGAAGATTTTATGATCTTTTGAAAGTTACATTATTTACCTTCATTTCATGTTTTAGAGTTAAAAAGGTGTTCAAAAACTCATCCGTGTGGAAGGTTGGGAAATTGCCCTTTGTTCATGGTGCTTTTCATTAAATTAGTACTTTTTAAAGAGGTGTACTCATTTATGTTGAGCGCTGTATGTACTGGCCATTCACATGTGGCTTGAAGAAAAAAAAGAGATGAGGCTAAATAAAGTTAAAAAAAAAAAACCATGGCTCCCAAAAAGAAGCCACACCGGAACGGTCGTGAAGCAATGTTGCTACCTGGTCAAAGTTGTAGTGACGAGGTAAAAATGTAAAGTTGCACGATGTTCATCGGGGTCGCTTGAAAAACATGTAGGACCTGTGCACACCCTGTGTGCACGATTTTTGCTGGGATCACTAATGCTATGTTCACAACCAACATGATTTTTACATCAAATTCAAGCTTAGCCACCTTTCTTTTGATATAGGTCAAATTTGCTTCTGACTCGTCCAAAATTTGTTCTTAAACTCAGCGCTTACACATATGGTAGAAGCTGATGTTAAAAGTTTTCAGTCTTATCACCACACGTCAGTATTGTCTATATACACTATATTACCAAAAGTATTGGCTCACACCATCTAAATTATCTCCTAATCACTTGGTCTGGCCACAGGTGTATAAAATCAATCACTCAGGCATGAAGACTGTTTTTCACAAACATTGATGAAAGAATGGGCCGCTCTAAGGAGCTCAGTGAATTCCAGCGTGGAACTGTCAGAGGATACCACCTGTTCAACAAATCCAGTCTTGAAAGTCCTGTTCTTTTCCTCTAAATATTCCACAATCAAATGCCAGCTCTATCATAACAAAATGGAAGAGTTTAGGAACAACAGCAACTCAGCCACCAAGTGGTAGGCCATGTAAACGAATGGAGAGGGGTCAACAGTACAAAGAGGTCATGTACTTTCTGCACAATCAAATGCTACAGAGATCCAAACTTTGTGTGACCTTCAGATTAGCCCAAGTTCAGTATGCAGAGAGCTTCATAAAAATGGGTTTCCATGGCCGAGCAGCTGCATCCATGGCACGTGTAACCAAGTGCAATACAAGTGCAGTGGTGTAAATCATACTGCAACTGGACTCTAGAGCATTGGAGACGCCTTTCTAATGTGATGAATCATGCTTTTTCCATCTGGCAATCTGATGGACGAGTCTGCTTTGGAGTTGCCAGGAGAATGGTACACCTTGGACTAAATTTGGTGGTGGAGGAATGATGGTGTTGGATTGTTTTTCAGGATTTGGGATTGGACCCTTAATTCCAGTGAAAAAACTGAATGCTCAGAATACCAAAAGATTTTGGACAATTCAAAGCTCCCAACCGCGGGGAGTAATTTGGAGTGGGCCCTTTCTTCTTCCAAAATGTCTGGTGTGGATGAACTGGACTGGCCTACACAGAGTCCTGACCTGAACCCCATAGAACACATTCGTGATGAATTAGAGCAGAGACTGAGAGCCAGACCTTCTCCACCAAGATCTGTGAAGACCTTTTGGAAGAATGGTCTAAAATACTATAAGCACTCTCCTCAACCTTGTGAACAGCATTCCCAGAAGTGTTGAAGCTGTTATATCTGCAGAAGGTGGACCCCACATCATATTGAACTCTATGGGTTAGGAATTGGATGCCACTTCAGTTCATATATGAGTCAAGACAGATGAGCAAATACTTCTGATAATATAGTGTAGCTTAAGGGGCCAGTAAATGGACCTATCTAAGGCTTAGAGTGTGGCGTAATGGTACGTATAACAGCATCATCCATACGTCATCAGTGCATGCAACTTATTCTTATGAATACTTCATGTTACACTACATGCACAACAATGGTACACTCCATTTTCAATGACTTCCCTTAAAAGTGGCCGTACGAGCCTCAAGGGGACTGCGTGACACATTGTGCTCCCTTTAAGATGCAGTCTGTCTACAATCCTCTATGTGCCTGGGCAATCTAAAAACACGCAGCACTTGTATGATCTCTCTTCCCCAATGGATTCATGTGACTAAGGCTTTAGAAAATGAGTTTTAGTCTTATATGAACAGCAAGTCTAGACAGAAAGCTTCTTCTGAAAAGCCATACAAGCTGGAACACATTAAGACTCATTGTGGTTTGAACCCTCCACCAAACTGCTATTGAGGGCAGTGATAGCCACAGCACGGCTCAGGGACAAAAGCAAGTAAAGTCATACCATACCTGCAATTATCTTAGAGAAAAGGTAGTTTTTAACCTTCAAAATCTTTGGGTTTCTTTTGATTAGTCTGACATAAAAACTCCATCCGTGCAGAACACGGCATGTATCATATGACACGGGGCACTCTTTTCCGGATGCAACAGAGACTGCTCGTGCTCAACAGATGAGTGGGACCCTGTCTGCTCAGACAGTGGAATCACTTACATCTCCCCATGCATGGCAGGCTGTCTCAACTCCAGTGGATATGGAAAAAACACGGTAAGTTACAACAGTGAAAAAGATGGAAGCAGTATTTGCTATTTGAAATTGAACACTTCCTATATTTTTCACTTTTTGCAGTGTTTGTACAATCACACAAGCATAATTTTGTTAACACTCGTGATTTCTTGTGAGTTACTTCATGTATCTTTTCCAGGTCTTTCACAACTGTAGCTGTGTGTCCACATCCTTTCCGACTGGCACCTTCTCATCGGTAAAGCTCGGCCAGTGCCCTCACGCCAATTACTGCAGCCGCAGTTTTACCTCATACATGGCAGTTTCTGTCCTCAGCTCCTTCATCAACTCTCTTGGAGCCACACCGGGTTACATGGTCATCATTCGGTCTGTACATTGCTAAGGATGTAATAATGATCACTGTGAAAGTTGTCTTGTCATTATTGCAAGCAAATGAAGTTCCAACAGAGAAATTAGAAATGCTTTTTTATTTTTAATGTTCCACTGTTATTCCTTGGTGACTCACCAAATTATTTACACTACTCACAAAAAGTTTTGGATATAGTGGAAAAACTCAGTGGATGTTCATTTCATTCATTCATTTTCTGAACCACTTAATCCCTTTTGGGATCACGGGCTGCCGGAGCCTAACCCGGCTACTCATGGGCGAAGGCAGGGGACATCCCTGGACTGGTCGCCAGTCAGTCGCAGGGGCCACAGTCACACACCCACACACGCTCACATCCACACCTAGGGACAAATTTAGAGTAACCAATAACCTATGAAGCATGTTTTGGATGGTGGAGGAAGCCGGAGTCCCCGGTGAAAACCCACGCATGCACGGGAGAGAACATGCAAACTCCACACAGAAAGGTCCCCATTGGTAACTCAGTGGATGTTTTCACATAATGTTTTTTTTTCACTTCACAGATTGTTGGGAAAGGGAAACAATTGTATTGATGGACAAACCTCATTTTGTGTTTTCCACAATAATGGTCTCTCTGGTGACAGTGTCTTATTTATTAGGACCAAAACCCAAAAATCTTTTTTTTGAAGTATCATAAATTTCAACATTCTGTGGGAAATAAAATGTGATTTTGTCAGGAAGTCATTCCAAGTTCATTAGTCAAACAGCCATGAACACGATGGTGCTTAATGGGCGAGCAGTGCTACCTGGCCATAGGGCACCTTCAGGTTGGTAGTAGGCGGTCAGATGTTTACGTGAACTTGCTCTGTCTCAAAGTCAGCAGACTTGCATCAAGACACAGAACTACTGTCAGAGTGTGTGGACTAACCCAGGAGTGGAGCCCTGCTAGTGACATATAAAAACCATGACCAGAACTAAGGACTTCTGCCCTCAGACATGGTTTAGCAAACACCACACAGTGCAGGCCTATTTATAACATGTGAGAGTACTAGGGTTTCCCAGTGAACCATTCACCACTCCACTGCTTTGACTTGAATTTAGGTGAATCCTCTGACACCAGTGAACATTTGCATTGTGTCCAGTGCCATGTAACCTGGACAATGCAGCAATGGTCTACCATCCCATTCACTTATGATTGTCGGGTCACCTTGCACACAAAAGATGATGGTCTTTCAGTGTTGCTGGAGAAGGTCAGGTGACCGATACACCGAGGTCAACATGGTCTCCCGGGTTTGGTGCAGAGGTGCAACAGTCTGGGCAGGCATCACTAGTCAGCCCAAAAGCGATTTGGCTATTGATGTTTCTGCACATTCTACCTCAGAGACATAAAACCCCTGTTTATGATGATGATATTGCATGTGGTCAAAATTGTCACCGCTGGACTTCAGGAAGTGGGAGTGCCATTTAGTAAGACCAGCAATATCCCTTGACCTGAACACTAAAGAGTGCATCTGGAACCAGCTCAAGCAGAGACTGGATGTTGTACCCCACCCCCAAGTGATCTGGCAGAACTACATGTATCACTTGTGAAAGAGTGAAACACATTGCCTCAGAACAACATCATGAGGTTAGTGAGGGGGCATGAGATGTCGCTGTCAAGCTGTCATTGCGGCAAATCGTGGAAATACCAGCTGTTGACACTGTAAATTTGTTATTGTGGTCTATTGTTTCTTTATTATTTCCTTAATTTTTGAGGGGTAATAAATTTGAAACTAGTTTCAAACTCATTAAGTGGAATTTGAAACCCCAGTTCTAAAAAAAAAATACCATAATTTTAAAAAAGAAAATCAGTCTTCTCAGGTTTGGACATCCCATCAACTAACCTAAGAGTAATTGCTGGGATTTTTATTTTATTCTAAAGCACAGTGTCAAAAGAGTGATTGCTCTCCATATTTGAATTATTGTCTTACTGTTAATTTCTCAGTCAATGATTCCTACAAGACACCAGTTTATTTCCTAGCACACATCGTATACAATCCGATTTCCTCCCACAATTCAAAACATGCTTATGGATTAATGGTGAATCTTATTTGTCCCTTAGGCGTGAATTTGAGTGTATGTGGTTGTTTGTTTTTTATTAAATTGTCCAGCATGATGTGCCTACCTTTGCCAGACATTAGCTTGGTAGGCTCCAGCAACCCTTTAGCCAAAAAAGGAAAACGTGGGTACAAAAAAATGTACAGAGAAAGCCCACACATTTTCAGTACATGTTTTTTTAAAGCCAGTTTAATGGATTCAAATCCTCCAGAAACATATTGAAATCGATCAAGCTTCTTTCAAGTAATCCTAGGGAAATACATAATTTCACCAAATGTCCACTCTTTCCTCTTGTGTTGTGAATACAGATGCATCTCACCAGAGCTTAAGTCTCTTGCACTAGGAATCCAAGCCTTGGTAATCAGGACTCTTGGTAAGATTAATCTTTACTAGCTGATTTTAGAGGTTCTTGAGGCTTAACAGAACATTCAAGTGTAGTCCTCTTGCAGTCACTTACTTTGGCGTCTTGTGTCTTCTAACAGATTTTCCACAGTTTTTTGTCGTTTCATTGAATGTCTATGAAAACTGGAGCAAGTGTGACGTCACCCATAGAAAATGGCTTACTTTGAGTTCCAATGAAATTAAGTCAATTCAGATACCTTTTTTTTTTTTGCAATATTGATGCTGCCATGTTAGAATCAGAACTTCAAAGTAAGCGGTGATTTGTCCTAATTGGTCTTTATCGACGTTTTCCATAGCAACCACTCTGGTCAATCACACCCCTACCACTGGAGAGTGGCCTCTGGGGAATCTGCCAAATGTTTCAAATTTTCAATGTCAAACCACATGCTTTTATTGAGGAATTTGATTGATCAGTTCATAACTTGAAAACCTGAACTACAGAAAGAAATACCATGAAAAAAAATTTGATTAAAAGAACATCCTAGACATTGTATCAGAGCAAGAATGATTATTCTGCCCAATACAATGACAGTAATAACTATTATTTCTCAATAGAAGTCTTTGGGATTTTGACTTCTTGGAGCTGGCAGGTACTTCCAATTTGAAATAAAAACTGACTCAAGTCAGTTATCTTATACAAAGTTTGTCTTCTGCTTGTCTTTCACAAGGTTTCAATAACTGATATCAGTCTTAATAACACATACATAAATAAAATAAACATTTTTGCATTATTTTGTTTCTGTTGTTGCAGTTACTAACACATCTTGATCTATAATAGATATTCCAGAGATTTTGTGTTTTTTTAGGGGTCGGCAACCTGGGGCACGCATGCCACAGTTGAGACACATGGAAGACACATGGAAGGAAAGACAGTGGCCTGGCGTGTGTGACATTAGATCAATATTCTTGATGTCAGGCTGTTTTAAGCTGAACAAGTAATACCATAAGTACAATTAGTTAATTAGTGAGCACAGTATTTTCTTACTAGTTCACTAGTGTGTCATTATAAAGTCATGAGTGAGGAACTGAGTGTAAGCTAGTTAACTAGTGTTACAGTATGCTAATGTGGAGGAGTGATGTAATCCAGAAAAAGTCCTCCTACTGGCTCCGCAGCAAAGCTCCAACCCACTCAAACCAAAATTAATGTGTAACTTAAGCCAGAGCCCAAAAGCGTCGCAGACTCAGCTGGATAGAAAGCTGTTTAATATTTATATATGAGAAACACTAGGCTGTTAACAGCAGTGGAGACACTAGAAGAAAGAGAACAATTAGCCCAGCTCAAAACTACAACAAGACACAAAGTACAGGGTGTCTCACTCAGATGTTGGTGGTTGCTCCTGTTCTGGTGTTTTGCGTTGAGGAATGACATCTGAGATCCTCCTTGAAGAGACGTGGCATACAGCTCCAATCCAGAAAAGAGGGTCCAAGTCCAGTGGATGACAGCCAGAAAGAGTAAGAGGGTACAGGGCAATGGATAAAAAAAAACGCAAAAACACAATAAAAACCAACCCACTCTTTACCCTCCACCCTCCTAACCAATAAGATCACAGGTTAAAATCACAATAAAATACTAAAATGAAATACTTCAAATGAATCTCTTTTCACAATGAGCTTTTTTTCAGTATGGCATCATATAGAAAGGGTCCAATCACACATCACTGTTACTGTGAACCCACCCATCTGTTTTAATACTGTCACTTTTTCAATAAAACTTTATCTTACTTTTTTTCATGAATGGGCATTTTAAATTAATGCGCATCATGTGAAAAAAAAAATCTATGTTTGCTGCGGTGAAATAAAACACTGCATGACTTTGAAACTGTTGCCGGTAAGATGGCAGGTGGGGTAATAGGAGCATTAGTGGGAAATGCGCAAAGCTGATGCGCGAGCTGTTTCACGTGTCTATGACTGCACAGCTGGTTGTTTCGGTCATGTTTTTGGCATTGCAGCGGCTGACATTTATGAAGTCATAAGTTCAATTTGTTGTATAATAACCAAGCAACGTAAGATTATAGCTAGACTTGTTCTCTGTTCTGCCAAGTGTAAATTTGAAATTTGAACAAGTTTTGGAACTAATACTAGAGCTGATCATTACTTCATTTACTAGGGATGGAAAAAAAAAACCCTATGACACTGTCCAATTGCAGAAAATTCAAATTACTAAAATGTTACTCAGTTATTCAGATCATTTCTCATAATGTAACAAAAGATAAATAGGCCAAAAGCTTATGCTTGTTTGTTTTGATGGTTGTAAAGTTTTTAGGAATATTGATGGTGTTGTTATGAAAGCGCTTTTTCAAGTTAATGCCAAAATATATTTTACAAAATAATTTATGTGACCTGCTGTATGTGAGTTACATTTTTTTTTTAAATACTGGAGATGTTTTTCCTTGTATCAGAGTTCGCATTATAGTTGGCTGGATGTAAGACTGTCTCGCAGTGCGCTTCCCAGGGCGTGCAATGACCAAAAAAAAAAAATCCAGTGGGGTTTTGGGCGAGAGTGTTCACGCTGCTGCCTAACTGGGTCTCCCTGTGCCGTAAAATACAGTTGAATCAGGAAGGGCATCCTGTGTAAAAACTCTCTGCCAAACCACCTGTTCAGATAAGTGAACGCTGATGTGATCCCTAACAGGATATGCCGAAAGGTAACAACAGCAACAAGAGTTTGCACTGTTCTTGGTTGTCACAGAAACTGGCAGACAGCTGGTTCCACTTACAGAAGGTTTTATTAAGCAAAGTCAGGCAGGAAGCAGTCAGGCTGCACTATAAGTCCACAGAGCTAGTCCAGGATCAGGCAGAAGGTCAGGGCAGGCAGCAAGAATCAAAGTCAGGAACAAAGCAGGGTCAGGTAACAGGTGGCCAGAACAGATAGGCTGCTTGGTATGCGGGCAGAATGACAGACAATACTTCACACCAAGTGTGTGTCTGAGCAGTGCTTAAATGTCTTGATGGCTGATGACATGATGAGGTCCAGGTGTGGAGATGGCTGCAGTCAGTACTCAGGTGATGGCTCTCACTGATGACCAGAGGGGGAGACAGAGCGTAGTCTGCTGACATTAGTGATGGCACAGTGTGAAGGAGAGAATTTTAAATTGCCACTTCATGTCATAAACGTCATAACTACACATGTTCTAGTATTTTTCAGGTTTGTCCCTTTCCTGTCTTCCCAGATCCAACCCAACCAGTCTTAGCAGACTCTTTGATGTAATCTGCTAGTCACTTATACAAACTAACAACATGTAGTTAAAATAATCTGTCTTCAATGAAAATATCTATACTGCATTAGATCATAACTCAAGCATGTGATGCCTGTTCAAGAACGGCGCAAATGTTGTGACTCTTGCTCCAGGTTCTTTCACAGCTTTATTCTGATGCTGAAAAAGACTTGGTGTCATAGTATTCCAGCTGGGGACAAACTGTAGTTAGTATTCCTCCATCATGATTTAGTTTTCAAATGTTTGAAAATAAAAGGGACACCATCCGTGCATCACTACAAAATCCATGTCACTTTTACGTTTAACATGTCTGTTTTTAATATAATTTGTCTTTGTGTTGAATACTAATTTCTCCTGTTAATAAAACTGTCAAAATACGTTACGGGGTCACAGGCATGTACATCGACTTCCGGAACATCGATTTTCCACATCGCACATGCGTGTTATTATTTTTTATGTATTACTTTTTATGAAACTAAAATAAAATACAACTTTTTAGAATCTTATTGATCTCATAACAGGAAATTATCTTTTTAACCGTAACTCTGTTGAAAATTCAATAAAATCGATTGCAATACGACAATCTCCGGCTGTAATTTGTGGCTGTCAGCAACAGCAACTGATCCGTGTAAACAACTCAGCAGCAGATAGCTTCAGACCCAGAAGTGGTGGAAAACAGCCCAAAAGTAGTAGTAGACATATCGCTCCAATAATTAGGTGTAAAAAAAAACATGTCTGTCAAAATGAGTTCATAATATGCGGGTAACGAAACTAAAACGCTAAGCTAACTCAGACTAAAGTACCGGTATTCTAATTGCCAGCTGAATGTTGTGGCAGTAAAAACTAAGATAAAATAAAATTGTCAGTAGGATCAGAGTACCCAACTTTGTCTTTTTGTCTGATCTTTCTTTCGAACTATTGCTACTGTCGGCTGCCAGTTAGCCCTTGTTTAGCTCCAAGTTAGCTTAGCTGTTTTTGTCATTTTCCATCCATTTCCTTAAGCCGCTATATCCCTTGCTGGATCATGGTGCTTCAAGGAGCCTGTCCTGGCTACTATAGAGTCAAGGAAAGGAACATCTGGACAGGTCTGTGGGCTGGAATGAAAGCACCTATCCCGCCTGTCCCGGGAATAAACTGGCCGGCTAAGTAGGGATCCCACCCCTTCAAGGCTGTTGCTGGATGGGCGGGTAGACAGCAGAATGGTAGCAGCAGAGAGACAGGATCCCTCTGCTGCCTGCTTGGCATTTTTATTTTCTTTCATCATTCTCCTATTAAAATCTCTTTTTTTGATGAACATGGACATTTTTTACACCTAAATATTATACTTTCCGCTGTTGCTGCCTGGCCAAAGCAAAAAAAAAAAAAGTGGCAAGACATGGCTGATATTATCTTTTTTCCCAGCAGAGCTACGATATCAAGATAATTTCCCTGCCATGGATCAATAACATTCTAAAAAGTTTAATTCTCTTTTAGTTTATATTACTAAGTTAAAAAGTGAGTCTAAATGCACATTGTCACTCAATTGAATCAATGTTCCAGGACTCGATGTGTATGCCTCTGATCTCATAATGTATTTTGATAGTTTAACAGGAGAAATTCATGTTTAAGACTAGCGATAGTCATATTCATTACAAGGACAAATCATATTCAAAACAGACATGTGAAAGGTAAAAATAAATCATCTATTCATATTTTTCTGCAAGGTCGTGCACAAGTATAAATTTGTGCACAACTTTGTCTTTATGAATAAAACTTTGTCTTTTGACAGCTATAATACATCATAACGTAGCTTCACAGCCAGTCAATCTGTTTTTTTGTTGTTTTTTTTGCTTTTTTTGCATAGCACTTTTTAAACTGTTGCTTTATGAAGAAACACAACAGAAATTTTATTTTAATAACTGTTTTTCATAATGTTTCCAGGTGGAATCCCAGCACCAGTATATTTTGGAGCTCTGATTGACTCAACGTGCCTGAAGTGGTCTGTAAAGAAGTGTGGGGGCAAGGGGCGTGTCGCCTTTATGAGTCAAACATGTACAGGTAACTGTATTGCTGTTCTACAAATGTGAATGTTCCTTTATTTAAAATCTACCTTTGCCTTTTGCAGAGTTATTTTCTTGGGTCTGATCACCTGCCTCAGTGGTTCCTCCTATTTCTTCATGATTGCTGTCATCATGCTCCTCAGGCGACAGTTTTTGCAGACAAGAAAGGGAAAAAGAAACACAGATCAAAGCTTCTAAGGACATTGAACTCAAGCTCTCAACAAACCCCACTGAAGGCGCTGGCGCATCTATGAGTCCCAAGTTGCCTCATGACCCAAAGTTACCACAGATTGTGACAAGGAAGAAGCGGTTGACAGACTAGGACAGCCCTCACAAGCTAATGAGTCTAAATGCTGTACACAAACCACCACTGAGTTCACTCTACATCTTACTGAAGAAGCAAGCAAAGATCTGGCCTGTTGGGAGACAGATTCTCAGGTAGAGATAAACCACACTGGTGATAAAAGCAAGGTAGATTAAATAGGTCAAGAGTAGGATCTTTGACCACCTCAAGAACCCCAATGTGTTTCAAATTAAACATAAAAATTACTAATTTCCTTTCTTTAAATTAAAAGTCTTTGTATGTGCCATTGACTGAAAAAACGATGGACAACTCAATCCTTCCCCTCTTGAGTTCCAATAAGTCAAAATCCCATAGACTTCTATTGAGAATTAGACAGCTCTTACTCAGTCATTTTAATTTTTAGAAAAAATTGTATTGCTCTGATACTTTTTTCTTAAAATCTTCTTTCTAATCCTCATTTTATTCAAGTTATTCAGTTATAAACTGACCAGTCAGATGCCTCAATAAAAGAATGTGGTGCCTGCTGGCCACACCTCAAAAATAGGTTAACGTATTAAATAAAATTACTTTTGCTTCATGATAATGCAGTAGAGTCAGTTTGAATTGATAAAAATAACTAATACATTTCACACATAAAGCTGAGTTGATTTGCTCACAAACAAAAAATTGAAAGAGACTAAACTGTCTGAAAAAATCCTGCAGTTTCACAGTTGCTTTGGGGTGTATCCTTTGTAAAATCTACAAAGGATACGCCATTTTACAGACCACATGGCCAAGGTGCAATATCAACGTACATGTACAGAGAAGAACAGTCTATTTTCATATATGCAGTGGGTACGGAAACTTTTCAGACCCCATTAAATTTTTCACTCGTTGTTATATTGCAGCCATTTGCTAAAATCATTTAAGTTCATTTGTTTTCCTCACAGTACTCCATATTGACAAAATTAAAACAGATTTTTTGCAGATTTCTTAAAAAAGAAAAACTGAAATATCACATGGTCCTAAGTATTCAGACCCTTTGCTCAGTATTTAGTAGCAGCACTCTTTTGCTCTAATACAGCCATAAGTCTTTTTGGGAAAGATGCAACAAGTTTTTCACTCCAGGATATGGGGATCCTCCAGTTCTGTCAGGTTGGATGGTAAACGTTATTGGTCTCTCCAGAGAAGTTCAATTGGGTTTAAGTCAGGGGCCTGGCTGGGCCATTCAAGAACAGTCACGGAGTTGTTGTGAAGTCACTTTTAGCTGTGTTCTTAGAGTCAGTGTCTTGCTGGAAGGTGAACCTTCGGCCCAGTCTGAGGTCCTGAATACTCTGGAGAAGGTTTTTGTCCAGACTATCCTGTACTTGGCCACATTCATCTTTCCCTCGATTACAACCAATCGTCCTGTCCCTGCAGCCAAAAAACAACCCCACAGCATGATGCTGCCACCACCATGCTTCACTGTGTTGGGACAATTTTGGACAGGTGATGAGCTGTGCCTGGTTTTCTGCACACATGCCACTTAGAATTAAGGCCAAAAAGTTTTATCTTGGTCTCATCAGACCAGAAAATCTTATTTCTCATCATCTTGGAGTCCTTCGGGTGTTTTTTTTTTTTTTTTTTTGTCGGGCCACTCTGCCCTAAGCCCTGACTGGTGGGGGCTGCAGTGATGGTTGACTTCCTCCCATCTCCCGACGGCATCTGTGGATCTCAGCCACAGTGATCTTTGGGTTCTTTTTTACCCCTCTCACCAAGGCGTTTCTCCCCCCGATAGCTCAGTTTGGCCGGACTGCCAGCTCTAGGAAGGGTTCTAGTCGTCCCGAATACTTTCCATGTAAGGATTATGGAGGGCACTGTGCTTTTAGGAACCTTAAGTGCAGCAGATATTTGTTTCTAACCTTGGCCAGATCTGCGCCATACCACAATTCTGTCTGAGCTCTTCAACCAGTTCCTTTGACCTAATGATCCTCATTTGCTCTGACATGCACTGTTAGCTGTATATCAGGATGGTCAGAAGAAATGGACAGCACCTGAGTTAAATATTAGTGTCACAGCAAAGGGTCTGAATACTTTGTTGTTTTGTTGTCATTTGGGTAAAACATTGCTTTTATTGTGTGTTAAGCACAGGGCCTTCAGAGTGTTGGGGGCCCTTGGCAATCGTCTACCTTTGCCTTATGGTAAGTCCGTCCCTGGACAGTGATGGGTGATACCACAATTTTAAGTTTTGATACCATTGCTTTTTGCGTAAAAGACTAAAAAGCAATTAAAGCTGCAAGCAGAGTTGGATAGCCCGCAGGCGCTAACCGGCCTCACCCACACCGCCCCACTTTGACCTGAATTTACTTGCACAGCAGCCACAATGCGCCCCTGACCCCCTCCCTTCTCTTTGTGCAATGCTGGTCTTAGCTGTAGATGAGAAATCAACAACCACCTTTTTTCAAAATGGTTCATTTTCTGTTGGTTTTATCTCCATAGCAACCATTTTATGATTTGGTCGCCTGGTGATATCAAAAAGATTGACGTCAGTTTCAGAAAAATCAGCAAAAGTAAACTTTTGAATTTCCTTAACAACCAAGGTCATTTGCTTGCCACGCCCACAATCCTAATATGTTCAATTGCAGTCGCATAATATCATGTCCAGTTCTAGTCAGGGCTGAACATATTTAATTTTCCTAATATTCCGTCAAAAAATGTGCCAGTGATAAGAGTACGCCACTTTTGAGAGCTTTTCAAAATCTACAACTTCTGATTTCAACGCAATTGCTTCCCAAATGATGCCCAAGATGATCAATAAAAATTTCTAGTTCCTAAGTTTTCGTTTGTAGCTGGTACAAACAGTGACTTATTTTTAAAATTCAAGATGGTAGATTGGAAGAACCATTGTGTCATTTTCCCATATTGTGAAAAAACTTTCACACTTTGCCACAAAATGGCCACCAAGCCGTGGGTTGTGTGGGCAATAAATGTTTCAAAAGTTCTCATTTCTAGTCCTGTCAAGATTTGCTTCAGGAACCCAAAGTACGATAAACTCAGGAGTAGAAGAAAACCAGGTTTATCAAAGCCTTTCTCTCAGATGCTTCCCCCCTAGGCTTTGGAGGTAAACAGCAGATTGAGGTGAGGAGAGATGACTGCAGGGAAGAGGAGGAGTGGAGTCCTCTGTACGGCAAGGAAGGTGTGGCTCCAGGTAAAGGCGATAGGGGAAAAAATGGACTCCAAGAGGTAGTGGCGAAACTCAGGATCCTGGGGCTTAGTCACCAGTTCTTGAAACACAAAAAATCACAGGGGATGTCTGGGAAGGTTTCCAAAAGGAGAAGGTGCGGAGACTTATGAGGCTTTGGAAGAATTTGAGCAGGAGAGAGGCAGGGGCATGTAATGGCAGCTGCTGGCAGTATGATGTCTGGATAAGGCTGAGCAGTATAGCTGGCAGTCAGGTTGAGAGCTGAGCATGAACACCACTGGAGGTTTCTCTGGAAGCCTGTAAAGCAATGATTCAGCAGAGAATGAAGGGCAGAGGGAGAGATATATAGGAGCAGGCACAGGTGGAGGGAATCAGCTGATTGGCAGCAGGCAGGCTAACTACATGCACAAATCTTTAAAAATATGCACGTTTCGCTTGTTAAGCACACACAAAACTGCACTGATGCACACATTTTATGAGACTCTTTTTACATCTCCAGAAAGAAAAGATTTGTGCGTAAGTGATCAGTTTAAATGCTGCTAGAATGCTGGATAATCAGAGTATTCTTATCGACTGCTTTCAATTTAGATTGCGAATGTTATCTGGCAAAATTTGACATTTAGTTAATATAATAGTTAAATATAAACAAGTCTAAATAAGTATTTTAAAAATACTTTTACCTTTAAAAAATGTTTTCCAGAATCGATCGCTTCCTCTCTGCAGCCCATCCCCTGACAGAGACTCCAACACAGGGCTCCTTCCCCTGGTCACCAGTCACTGGGGCAGCAGGCAGTGCTGGACCATTCTGAACAGCCGCAGATCAGAGTGGGCTGGTGGGCTAATTAACCCTCTCCGCTCTGTGGGCATTTTAGAAGGGCATTGCGCTGCTATCACCACATTTTGCCACTACCTTCGCGGGGAGTCCAGACCAGAGCTGGAGGGGTGTGGACTCTTCAAGTGCCTGCTTGCCTCAGAGAGCAGTGTGTAGAGCTGATCAATTCAGCGCTCCCTCGCGGTGGAGCCCTCTTCCTTTTATACAGTGGGAGCAGACAGCGTGAGCTCCTTCTCCATACACTGTCCGCTTTTGGGGGTTTAGGAGGAGCTTGCACTGCCTGCTAGCAGAGGAGTTCCGTAGCTAAGGCGCTGCAGTGAAAGTTCTGCCCCGATGCAGCGATGAGAATAGAGAAACTTATTGATGAGTGTTTTAAAAACACAAATTTTTACTTTTAATGTTGATTATCAGGACATATCTGTTTAAAAAAGTGGAAAAATGTCTTTTTCGCCAGATATTATTCCAGCAGGATTTTTTTAACTTAATCTTTCCAACAGCTGAGCAAACATATGAGCTGAGAGCATCTTGTGTTGGACAGATATTACTGTTACAATCAGAGGTTATAAATCATCAGAAACACAAGGTGCATGTTTGTATAAACTCCTTTTGTACGTTAAACTAAATTTTATTTACATTAACTATGTTTATATCCTTTTTTTGTGTGTTGGAGCGGACGGATGAAAAGGGGGAAGAAGAGAGAAGCATGTGGGTGGGGAACAAAAGACAAGGGTAAAGGATGTGTTCCAGAAGTCAGGGATGTCTACAGAGGAGGGGAGGGTAGAGTCTTAAAACAAGCTGGAAGTTGAAAACTTCCAAAAGTTTTAAACTGGAAGTTTATCATTACAGTCATCCTTACAGTCAAGTTATGTAATGTTATGTTAGTCTAAAATGGGCGGAGCCTGTGATGTCCAATCACCCTCTCACCAAGGGGCCCTAAATGTCTACGGTGCATTTAAAATAGAGGGTAGGGCATTGAGAGGACATCTCCTGCTTGCTGGCAGTGCACTGCCTTTTATCTTAGATTTTAGAAATATTGCCCGAGTGAGACCTTTTCTCTCCAGAGCTAGTGCTGAAATATTAATACACGCCTTCATAACATCTAGAATAAATTATTGTGATGCCCTTCTTTCAGCAGTTTAGAAAAAACAGTATAAATCAGCTGCAGCTAGTCCAAAACTTGGCTGCACGCCTTTTAACCAGGACTAGAAGGAGCACATGATTCCAATTTTGAAGTCTTTGCACTGGCTCCCAGTCAGCTTTAGGATCGATTTTAAAGTTCTTTATTAGTTTAAAAAAACATTAAAAGGATTTAGACCTTCATTTTTATCATATTTACTTTTAGTTTATGACCCTCCTAGAGCCCTCAGGTTCTCAGGTGCAGGTCTGCTGGTGGTCCTAAATGTCAGAACCAAAACCCACGGCAAGGCCGCATTTCAGTACTATGGACCTCGCCTGTGGAACAGCCTGCCTGATGAGGTGAGGGCTTCATCCACTGTGGAGGTTTTTTTAAAAAAAATCTTAAAACTGATCTTTTTAGTATAGCTTTTACATAGTTTTTACACGTCCACATGTTTTAAATTGATTTTATTATTTTTTAATACTAATTTCATTTCATTTCATTGTACGTACTTTTGGGACACGTCTGTGTGTTTTAACTCTAATTTGGCAGAAAAATGTCACCTGTCACATTCAAATAAAATAATTCACCTGCAGAAATTCGCCTGCAAATGTGATAAACTCTTCATGACTCAGGCTGAAGAAACCAGATCGTGTCAAGTGCCTTTAGCCAATCAATATACATTCCTTTGATCACATGACACCATGAGAAACAGTAACAAGCAGTAAGAATTAGCTAGATATTGTTTCTGAACGCAAGTTTGTGTTTGTTGAAACAATACTCATTTACTCATTGACTAAATTACTCAGTATCTCTGCTTAACTTCTCTCAGAAGCTCTTTGTACCACTAAACATGAAGCTTACTTCAACCTAAGTGAGTTACCCTTTTCTTGCTGTGCTTTGGAAAATATATGATTCTGTACACAATTATGGTCCCACAGATTCTGAAGGATAGACAACATAACGAATAAAACATAGGAAACAAAAATAGCATGTGGTGGACCCCAGTGTTTTTTTTTTAACCTACCATATATCTTCCAATAGTAGACAGGGCCTTTTTTTTTTTTTGAATGTCGCCCAACCCGGCGTTCATTAGAGACCGGCGTTTATTCCATCACAAACAGAATGATGATAGTTAAGGGGTTCATTTTGCAGTGAAATTTGGTCACAAATTGCAAAAAATAACAGATGAACATTTCAGGATTTATTGAAATGATGAGGACATTTTATTCTGTTCTGATTCCCACTGGCTGTGGACGTTTCTTTTCTCTTTGAGTCATCAATCTCTGTATCAAAAATCAGTTTCACTTTCATGCCGATCATTTCCTGGAGACACGAACACCTTTCCTTTGCTCAGAAATCCATGTTCAAACAAGTTGTTGCTGCTTTCTCTGCTCACCAGGAAACTCGACTTGCTTCTTTTCTTTCTTTCTGCAGCCTCTCTGCTGTTTAGGATCACCCCAGAATTGCTTCGTGGAGCTAGCAGCTGTTTTTAGCCTGTTAGCTACATGGGGTAATGTATCTCATTTACTATGCATGAAAGACATTGATGATGTCAAGAATCAGGTTGATTTATTTTGAAAAGCTCTACAAAAACAAAAGTGATCATGCCTCAATGTTTGGGTTCATGAAAACATTTAGAATCTTCTATAAGCTACGAGAGCTTCTCTCCACTGTCTCTGAACAGCTGCTTCCACAGTGTTTCCATCTGTCTCTAAAGGAGTTTGACAGCTTTCTCCGAAACTCTAACTTGAAAGGGCACAAATAAAAACAAGAATAAATGAAGGTACCTTTTTTGAGACATCAATGAAAATAAAATTCAACCGTGTCCCCCGTGGTGTTCTGTGGAGGGTGCTCTGGGAGTATGGGGTCCGGGAAACCTTACTCAGGGTTTTCCCGTCTCTGTCTGACCAGAGCAGGAGCTTGGTTTGCATAGCCGCCAGTAAGTCAGACCTGTTCCCAGTGGACGTGGATTCCAGCAGGGCTATCTTTCTCACCGGTTCTGTTCAAGTCATGGACAGAATTTCTAAGGTGTGCAGCCAGGGGCCGGAGGGGTCTGTTTTGGGAACCACATGATTCAATCTCTGCTCTTTGCAGATGATGTTGTCCTGTTGGCTTCATCGAGCCAGGACCTCCAGCATGCACTGGAACGGTTTGCAGCTAAGTGTGAAGCGGCTGGCATGAGGATCAGCACGCTAAGTCTGAGGCCATGGTTCTCAACCGGACAAAGGTGGTTTGCCCTCTCTGGGTGGGTGGAGTGCTCCTTCCCCAAGTGGAGGAGTTTAAGTATCTTGGGGTCTTGGTCACGAGTGAGGGAAGATCGGAACATGACGACTGCGGCATTGGTGCGGCATCCACCGTCATGCGGTCGCTGTACCAGTCTGTTGTGGTGAAGAGAGAGCTAAGCCAAAAACATTAATAAAATAATTCAAAATGTTGATTTAATCAATAACTTTGCCTGGTGCAGCGTCCCTCCCTACCTGAAGCTGCTGTTGTCAGTCAAAGCTGGGGGGGGGGGTGCCGCTGTTAGTGCTTCTTTACCACTTTAAGGATGGAAAAGCAGCAACACAAGCTCTCTGGGACAGCTTTAAGATAAATAGGGGAAGGAAGATGAGAAAAACTGTCTCAAGCAGAGCTTTTTCTGTATTGACACTCAACTGCTTGGAAGTTCACCCCCCTCCCCTGCATTTCGGTGAAAAAATATTCTCGTTTTTGGTGGAAAAAACAAAAAAATAGCAAAGCAGGGTTTTTTTAATCTATCTTTAAGCTTTAACAAAGGAGATGCCTGTTTTAACATCTACCATACTCAATTTTGCATCTGCCATGGTGGCACAGTGGTACTTTATCCAATTATAAAACAGATCATTGTTGATTTCAAGGCCTGCATAGGAATGACTTTTAATTTGCAAGACTCATAACTGGTTATTTTTTAAAGTTTGAGAGTTAAAATAAATAAATTTCTACTGCAACTCATTCCATTGTGGGGATGCGTGCATGTGTGTGTTGCGCCATAGAACAATAATTATTTGTCTAGGGCGCAATGCAGCCTAGCTCATTATCACTGTGGAGGAAGTGAATGGGTCATGGCATGACCATCACCCGTTACCTGACCCTGCTCTGTACCCGAGTCTGCTTCTTTGCTGCCTTCCTGACCTTTGCCTGGATTGTTACTCTGAGTTAGCTTTCTGGACTTTTAGCTGAGCTTTGCTTCTGTCTACCTGACACTTTATAAAATACACATGCTGCAAGTGGAACCAGCTCTCTGCCCATTTTTGACAAATGCTAGGGATGGGCAGATGAAGCATTGAAGTCTTTCATCTAATTGGTTAACTCCAGTGCGATGCTTTATGAAGCTTCATTTGCTCTAGGAGGCCATCTAGTGGAAACAAAAAGTATAATTTGAATTAGAAGAGGTATATTGAAAAGAAGTCCAGGAATAAACATAAACAGCAAAACAAAGACGCTTACAAACATTTACATTGCCATATGAGTTCTTTGTGTATGTTTACCTATTGATACAGTTTAAAAAAATGTAAAAAAAAACTTTATTGCTCAACCTCAAAGGAAAAATAGGAAATGATGAAAATGACAATTTACAGTGAGGGAGAGGTGGTGGTGTACTTTAAAGTGGGGGGTTTGTGTGGGTCAGAGGTGACCATATCTATAAACTAATTTGGCTTTGTGTAATATTTTTCTTGGTGTAATGAGCAGTTTTGGTGACACCAAGTATGAAAAGTGCTAAAAATGAAGATTGATGTTTGACTAAAACTGTTGCTTAAAAAGGTGCTTCAAATATGGAAAAAAAAAAAGCCAGTTTCCAAAGCATATAAATGTGACAAAGCCGTGTCAGAGAGGAGTGTGATAAAGGAGAGCACATGAACGTGCTCTGTGACTTAAGATGTTTTATTTCCTTTACTTCTCCTTTTGGACTGAAGCTCCGCACACACCCACAGACCATTGACATTTATATGAGCCACTGAAAGGTAAAATGATTGGCTAGAATTGTACAGCAAAACCCAAAAAAAAAACCATGTGATTGACACGTCCAAACAA
>BOLG01000373.1:0-21328 GCA_016861445.1 Oryzias woworae
CAGTTTCCTTCAGGACTGATCTTTTCTTTTCCACAAAGGTCTGCAGATGTTTCCTCTTCTTCATCCTCTTCACTGAAGATGGAAGGAAAGCTCCTTCCTGAAGATCAAACTGATCTGATATGGATGAAGGTTGATGTTTTCTGGAGTTCAGCCTCATTCCAATAACAGCAGGAGCAGAGAGCTCTTTCTTGTTGTGATTCTACAATCAGAGACTTGATCTTCAGGCAGAGTTCTTCAAGTTGGAGAAAAGCTTGAATTAAATTTGCATATAAAACCTATATTTAATATAAAATGATTCAATAAATTGTCGTAACGATTTAAAATAGCATTAAAAATAATATTGTCAATATATTACAAAAATATTTAGTACTTCATTATTTTCTGTTTAGATCACTTTTCACAAAAAGTGGATTTATTTTTTATCGGTGGTGCAGCATGTTGTCATGGTAACACGACATCGTGTCACTGAGCCGCCACAGACCTCGACTGCAGCGGCAAAGGAAAAGCGATTATATTTGCTGATCGTCTTGATAGGTTCAATAAAGCATCAGTTCAGAGAGAAAGTTCACCTTTACTGCTTGTTTTGGTACATCATGATGAAAAGTTTGTTTTAAAGAAGCTGCACATGTAGAACATTGTGACCGGAACTTCCTTTTAGGTGTGCATCACACCCAGCAGCCAATCAGAATAGAGTATTCACCCGAACCATTTAAAGTGCAGAAAACATGTTAGTTTCTTCTGGCTGTACTCAGCATCTTTGTTTTCTTGGAGTAATCTGCAGACATGAAAGTCTTTAGAGTTCTGCTTATCTTACTGTTGATGTTTTGTGCACAAATGACACTTCTGGGATTTTCATTTTTTCTAAACCGTTTAAAAGCCCGTGACTGGGTCTTTCGGCCTACCCATTACTGACTCTCGGTGCTGCTGGTATGTATCGGTCCGGCCGACGTTGCGCCCCACCGTGGCTATGAGTGCTTCTCGCTTCTGCTGTCATGGGCGACGTGGGTGGCCTTCGGCGTGCGTCCTGTTACATGTTGGGCGGATGGACGGGTATATGGTTACTGAGGAGGGGGGGGATTTGAACCTTGGGGGCTGTGCACTGCACCGACCCAACACACCGCCCACGGGTGGATCCAGCTTGAAATGTGATTGTATCATGAGCAGCTGTCCAGCTGGTGGGAAGGTCAACATCACTGCTTGCTGTGGTTCCTTAACTCTGAATCTCTCAGTTCCTGGTCATCTTGGGTGTGTACATCCAACACAACACATGATGTCATCCACACTACACTACACACACACACACACACCTTCTTGTTTCTTCTCTTTGCACTTTAACTATCACTTCCACTCTTCACTTATGCACAGGGGGAGAGAAAAAAAATAGAAGAAGTAAAAAGAGAGAAAAAAAAAAAAAAAAAAAAAAAAAAAAATTAAAAGCCCGTGACTTCTGGGATATCTGAGTTACAAATGAAAAACATTTCAGCCAAAAAAAATGAAGGAAAGATTTTCTCTCTGGCCTGTTTTTGTTCAAAAGCGCATATTGTTATTTACATTTACCGAGTAAAACATTGTGATTAATCAGATGAATCACAACCCAAAATTGTGATTCATCTGATGATGTTTTTAATGGATTGACAGCACGAGGTAAAATCTAAGTAAAGCTCCTTGTGTAACGTATCAAAGATGGTTTGATTTGTAAAAACCTGTAATTGTGAATCTAGTTTTAAAGTGTTAATAAAACATTAAAAACTAAATCAAAGAACTTATCACTTGAGTTATTCCAGAATATTTGAGTTTTCCTTTAATTTAACAGCAACAGTAAAAAATCCTCCCAAAAGCGTCGCCGACATTCCTAACAAATGATCTGTTGTTATTCTTCATATCTCAAACAGTGCAGCTGGTTTACTGTTTCTTCTGTCTTTTCAGTGCAGCTTTATGTCAGACAAACACCAAACACCAAATAAAACAACAAACGTAAAATACATGTTATGTAGAAAGTGAAGACATGGAATAAAAATGTCTCCAATGTGTCAAAAATTCAGTCAGAGTGAGACTTACTGTCTCCCTTTAAATAGGCAGCGGACTGATTATGAGTTTTGTAACCACTGTGAGTCAATTAAAGGACACACCTGAGTTAATATGTTGTCTGGTGAAATAGTTTTCAATCTTTTATAGAGGTACCATCATTTTGTCCAGGCCTGTTTCGTTTTTTTTTTTTTTTTTAATAATTATGTTAATCAGCAATTCAAAAGTGATGGTGATTTTGATTATTTTAATTTCAATACATTTTTATTTATTGTTTACTTTTGTAAGTTTCAATGATTTCAGGAGTGAGAATTGTGGGTTTTCCTTCTAAACTAGTGGGGTACCAACAATTTTGTCCACGTGGTAAATCCATATCTTGAGCCCATTGTTATTCTAGCTATTGTCAGGACCTTGAACTGATGCTGAGGACTTTGGACGTCACTCAAACTGTCTTCTTCCTGCTGAGTCAAAAAGTTTCCATCTTCACTTTCAGTCCATCAGTGAGTCTTTCTGGAAGAACTCAGTTCAGGTTTAGAACAGAACTTTTTACTGACAAACTGATCAAACGAAACTCAGAGAATTATTTTAGCTTTGGATGTTGGAAAATCTCAACTGTCTCTTTGACAAGTTTCCATGACTCAGCAACTTTTTTCTTGAATCTTCATCCTCTAAAATATCTGCAGGGGTTTTAAACTTGTTCTCTTGATTTTGTGTCAGATCCATTAAAGGCGATGAGGGTTCCTATGGAAGTTTTTTTTACCCATAATTCAAAGTGACCTTCAATTCTCAAAGAACAATTCACTTTACAATGTTGATCATGTCATTGAAAATGATTTTTACATTTAGGATTCAAGATGAAGAAATACAATTGAATCTGACATTTTGAAATCAAAGCAGAATCAATTGGATTTGAAATCGTCTGTTTTTTGGATCATAATTCCAATGAAAATTCCTTTTCCAACTGTCAGTTCAATCTGCATTTCTGCCATAATGTTTCCTCTTCTTCATCCTCTTCACTGCAGATGTGAGGAAAGCTTCTTCCTGAAGATCAAACTGATCTCATGTGGATGAAGGTTGATGTTTTCTGGAAGTTCAGACTCATTCCAATAACAGAATGAAGACTTTCCAGCATCATGTGCTGAAATTCTCCCATGATTCAGTGCTGTTTGCAGAAAGAGGAAGTGGACTTTTTCTGCTGTTGTGCAGAAACATCAGTTGGTTTGGATGCAGCCACAGGTGATGTTTGACTTTCACACATCTGGACTTCTTTACTGAAGCAGCTGCATGTTGTCCTGAATGTTCCTGAATGTTCTTCTTTCTCTGCTTCTGCTGGACTCTTCTGATCTGCTGCTGTTGCTTCACATCTTTGGACTTTTCCAAACTTTCTGATCTTCTTCATCTCAAACTCTTTAAGAACTGAAGGGATGAAAAACATGAACTTTTCTTTTAAACTCAACTCTTTCTTTGGATTCAGGTTGATAAACTGCAGTTTGTCAAAGATCAGCTGTGCTGCTCTGGTCTCAGCTCTGAAGTCCAACACGTCCCACCTGACAGAACTGGACCTGAGATACAACAACCTTCAGTCTTCAGATGTTCAGCAGCTCCAGGATCTGGTGAAGAGTCCCAAACTCCAAACTGCAGACTCTGAGGCAGTAGAGGGTTGGAGACAGTCCAGCTGCTTCCAGATTGTTGTTCCTAAAGTTAGTCTGACAGCAAAGATGCAGAGTTTGTGAAGCTGCAGCTTCTCAGTGAAGCTCTGAGGAGAATGATGACAGGCTTCAGGACAACAGTCAGCCAATCAGAGCAGCAGAAGCTCCAACAGGTGAAGATGACAGGAAGCTGCTTGCTCTGAACAGAACTGAAGCTCCTGCTGCTCTTCTGCTGCTGTGCTGCATCACTGACTGACAGACCAGGATCAGGAGACACTCCTTCATCTCTGTCTTTATCATTTCTCTCTGTAGGTGGGAGTGAATGAGTCTGATGTTCTCCTTTTGGAGCAGAGAGCAGCATCAGCAGCAGCTGGTCTGCAGAGATGTTGTGACTGGACGGTGTTCCTGGGAGGTGGAGAGCAGAGTGATGGAGGAATCAGAGGAAGTGGAGATGGTGTCAGAGCTGCAGCATGAACTGATCTGAGATCAGCTCCACTGTCTCTCTCAGCATCAAGTGGGACAGTTATTGTGCTGCAGCTCCCCCGGTGGACTGATGGAGAACTGCACTCATCTTCTGGTTCTAAGTGGAGTGTTGATCTGAAACATCAGTTGGATTAGATGTTCAGCAGCTCCAGGATCTGGAGAAACAAAGACCTGCAGACAAACCGATTCTTTTCTAGATCATCACTCTTCTTTCATCTACATGTTATGATAGATGTGAGTTTTGTGACTGGACCAATCAAGGATTGAGTGAATCATGGATCAGTTCTGTATTAGATAGATCTATGTGTGGGTCAGGAAACAAACAGGCAGTCAGGCGTTGGATCCTGTTTGTGGTCTCTGGAACAGGGAGAAAGACATAAAAAAGACAAAAATAACAGTGAGTTTTAGGAATTCTCCTTTTTATGTGGTTATAACATAAAGGTTTGAGTTTCTGTTGATAAAGTTTAAATAAATTAAAAGAAAACATGTGATAACTGATGATTGGATCCAAAAACTTTTGATTTCTTTAGTGAATATCAAAGCCATCATTTATAGTCAGAATTCAGTCTCCCGTTATCAATGAAAAAGTCTGTCTTTCTTTGCTTTGGAATAAGAGTTATTACTCCTTGAGAAAGAGGATTATTTTCTCTCTTTCTAAAATGTTTGCAATAGGAACGGAGCTAAATGATTAGAGAATGCTTGGTAAAGTTCTGAGATAAAGGGTCTGTAGCAGGAGATTTGTTGGTCTTCAGGGTAAAAATGGAGTTCATGACGTCCTCCAGTGTGAGGGGCTGTCACACTGACTCCTTACTCTTCATCAATACTTTTCAGTCTTGGATGTTTAAGAAACAAAGAAGTGTCCTCATTGGATCTTGAGCTGGACAGATTTGCTTCGGAGAAAAAAAAAAAAATCCTAAATTTTAGTGACCAGCAAGTATATTTAAATGTTGTTTTTCTTCTTTTTTAGCATTTCATTGTTGTGTTTAGTTTGACTTGTTTGTGAAGCTGTTGTAGCTTTACCTTGTTTATTCGCTTTACATTGATCTGTCATCACAAATAAATCAAGTTTTATGGTAATCCATCTGATCCAGTTTAAACACTGCAACCATGAACTTGTCTGAAGCTGAACAGTTTTTTTCTTCTTTGTAGAAATACTGCTGCTATCTGTGCTCTCGTCTCTTTTGAGGTTTGTCTGTGATCTTGATTGCAGTTTAGCAATTATTGTAAACACTATATTACTGATCCGTAACACTTTGTTTATCCAGCAACAGCTTAGAAAACATCCTAATAATAAAATTCACCTCAAAATAATCTAATAAAATTAAGAACCATCAAAGTACAACTCTGGTTCTGGTTTCATCTGCTGACTTAGTTCTAGTTTTCTATTTGGAAGATGCTCGACTGCCTCATGTTGTCCACTCTATATTCAAAGCTTCTCAAATGAAGTGTAAGACCCAAAAGTACTTACCAATAAAGATTGATGATGCTATATCAGTCCACCTCTGCGTTGTCTAGCTGGAGTCTTTAGCTAAAGCTGAAGACGTTAGCAGATGGTCGGTTCCAAATAATGCTGGCAGTGAAACATGGAGGATCATTGGAGGCAGAAACCACAGACCACTGATTACGGTCAAGCCCCTCCTCCCCGTGGGCGGAGTTCATTCCTGCCAATATGGCAGCCCTATGAGCTGACAGTTAGGCTTCAAGTAGTAAAGTGTAGAAGTGTATGGGTGACATCAGAGATGATCCGTCCAGTTCTATGTCATGGAACAAAACAGCCAGGAGGATTCATTCTAGAAATCCAAGCAAAGATTCACAAATATCAATTGTTTTAGGAGCCTTTCTGTCAGAAGAGTGTGATATTGATTTGATTATACATTTACATCTTTAAGGAAATGGGAGAACAATAGCATGTGTTACAAATGTACACGTTCAGAAAATCAAGTTCCTGATTGTTTTATTCCCCTTAAAAAAAGGACAAGCATTGTGAGACAATGAAACAGGAGATTTCAAGAGTTTCTATGAGAAAGAAGGAAGTCATCCTAAAGTCAGGAGCCCCAAGGCCTGATGGGAGATCTGTAATCCTATTTTGACCTGAAGGGAAATCCTTCAACAGGAAAGAGTTCCTCTGACACATTGATGTGAACGTGAAGATGGAGCCACATTTTTCAGCTGGAAAACATCCCATAATTCCCTCCTAGTTGTGGCAGTGGGACGTGGAGATGTCTTTTCTTTTCTGCGTGAGAAAGCCAGATGTTTTTCTGATCCAAAAATGTTGATCATCTTGTTCTGATGGATTTAGTGTGTGAGTGATTTCTACAGAACTCTGCAGAAACAGACTCAACTTTGATGAAGATCCAAAACATGTTGGAGGCCATAAAATCCAGCATCAGCAAAAGAGCTTGTTGGTTTCAAATGTCAGATCAGGAACAAATCCATTCATTTCTGTTCACATTTCATTCTGGAGTTCAGGTTGGAGTTCTAAGAGTGACCACCAGAGGGCGCAGATTCCCGTTCAAGGCTGCAGGAACATTCCAGACTATTTCCGGGATGTTTGGAGCTGAAAGGATGAAAGAAGGAGATGCTGTTGATGCTGCTGTTCGCATGAGAGAAACAAATACATGTTTTTATGTCAGTTATTTGATTCTTTTATCGTTTTTATTGTATTAATGAGAAAAAGACAGAAAACCAGCAGAGAAGCTTCTGGAGCTCAAAGTTCTGATAGTGGAGCGTCTCTGTCTGTCGGTGGAATCCTTGTCATCTCCAGCACAGAGACTGAGCTGTCCTCAATCTCACTCCTGCTCCACTTTGCAGACGTTTTCATCTTGTCTGAAATGTTTTGGTTTCAATCCAAATCTGCTTCAGCTTCTTCCAAAACAAAGGTCATCAGAAGTCAGGTTCCTGTCCACGAGCCCTTTTCTCACAGAAACAGTTTCTTCTTATCAGGCCTTTGTTTTTGCCTCAGACTGCTGCCATCAAATATAAATTACATTTCTAATTCATTAGCGAATCAAATATAAAAACAACAAGTTTTAGAAATTAAAACGAAATTTACACAAACAATAAAAAAGAAATGTTTCAACAAACAAAAGTCATTTTCAGAAATCCCAAATGAAATGTTCAAAAAGGAAACAAAGAAGAACCATCATGATTGGATGATGACGTTTGTCCATCATTTTGACAGACAGTTTTGGCACAAAGAGCCTTAAACCAAAAACATGAATGTTCTGCTGATCCAAACATTGCTGTGTTATCAAGAAATGTTTTAGTTCAGGACAAACCTATGAAGTGATCCTGGATCAGCTCTGTACTGATCACAAAACCTTTCAAAGGGTTTTTTAGTTACATTTCATCTCTGTGAAGCATTTTTAAAGTCCCACTCCAACTATACTTGGATCTGTTTCCAAAGCGTTCCCGGCGCTCTTTTCATTAAGATTGTGCCGTTTTTAGCCAGAATCTAAAACCTGTGTCATATTCTCGGACATGGTTTTCTGCAGAGCGTAAATGTAAACTTTTTCAAACTGCAGGTTTTGATTTGAATAAAGGTCTTTGAGGTGAAAGACACAGAGGGCCTGGCTTTGCTCCTCAGATGCTACAAAAAGCATGTGATAAAGGGATTCTTTGAGTACACTTATTATACATTAAAGTGTAGGTTTTAAATAGACTGAAATTCATTTCAATAGCTTTTGTCTATTGTGTTGTCAGGAGCGACCAACTTTTTATTAAAGCTTGGAGTGAAACTTGTACCTCAACCCAAAACAACAATAAATTCCCTTTTTCATGAAACTTTTGATTGTTTTTAAGGGTCATAATTGAAGTTGCTGGATTTAAAGGTAATGAAAGCAACATTTTGCTTTGGCTAAAAAGATATTTTTCATCCATTTGTCAGAGTCGGACGCCTCTTATTGCATTCTCTGATGGCATTACAGTATCAAGCTTTACACAGAGGTAATATTTCTATATTATCATTTCTCATGATCAAAAACCAGTGAGAGCCGCAAAGTTCCACTTCACTGTTCCAAAAGAAATGAAACAAAATCTTCATGTTTTTGGGCCAATTTTAACCCTTTATTTATCAAATATGGATTTTAAATTTGACAATAATGAAACTCTAGTAGTGGTATATGGAGTTCCATTTGTGCCAAAAATATGTCGTCAGAAAGTCCTTAGCAACGGTTATGCCGGCTTTCTGTAAGATTTTTCTCTCTTGGTTTTTGTTGTAAAACTGAGGCAGTATTAGAAACAACTGGATGTCACAACTGGTCACGCCCAAGTTTAGCAACATTTTTACTTTAAATTACATTAAAAAAGGGAAAAAAAAAAAACATTTTAGTTGAAACAAATATTCAACTATACTTATTTCTCTTCTAAAGGGACTTTAAAATGAAAAAGCCTGATGTTTGTAACCAGCCACTAGTGGTCACATAATAAATTGCACTGGCTCCACTTTTTTATTTGTGATTTTTTTTAACAATCTTCAAAAAAGGGGGTAAAAGTGGATGGGTGGGTTGCCATAGTTTTTTCAGGCTTTTATTGATGATTGGATTCCTTTTCAAAACATCTTACAAGTTTTTAAAGAATCTCATTCTGCATCTTCTCATAACATCGTTGCTCTATAATAAAACAAGAAGGAAAGCAGAATAAAAAGAGAAAAGAGACATTATTGTAGGTTAAAATGAGCTTTCAGAAATCAATATGGATGTTGTGGTTCGATGTGAGCTTCCTATCTAAATTCATCCTCCGTTAATCTGGGATAAGCCAAACATTTTTCTGTCATGTGTTTACTATCAATGTCACAGCTGATTGCTTCTATTTTGAAACGGTGTCACTCCTTGTTTCTCAACAGGGCCTCTTTAAACCAGAGAGAGGCAGAGAAGGTTCCATTTCCTTGAGAAAAATCAGCTCAAATCTAACGAGCTCCCTCTCTGTTTGATGGAAGACGATCATTTATTCTGGTTTTTTTTGTGAGATTTTCTCTCTCTCATATGAAAAAAAAAAAGCACTGGGCTAATGCGGGCGCAGTTGACCTGCTTTTCCTGCTTTCAACAGTAAAGAAAAGCAAGGACAACATTACACACGTGGGACAAAATTGTTGGTACCCTCAAGTTAAAGAAGGAAAAAACCCACAATTCTCACTGAAATCACTTGAAACTTACAAAGTAACAATAAAATAAAAATTTCTTGAAAATTAAATAATCAAAATCACCTCTCAGCCCATCACTTTTGCAAATTGCTGATTAACATAATTATTAAAAAAAACAAACTAAATTGAAACAGGCCTGCGACAAAATGATGGTACCTCTATAACAAGACTGAAAAACTATTTGACCAGACTGACATGATTACTCAGGTGTGTCCTTTAATGACATCACAGGTGTTACCAAACTCATAACAGTCAGTCTGCCTATTTAAGGGAGACAAGTAGTCACCTCTGCTGTTTGGTTGAAAAGGTGTGTAACACCATGAACATGGACAACAGAAAGCGAAGGAGAGAATTGTCCAAAGGACATTCCGAAAAAAATTATCGATACATCTTAAAGGTAAAGGCTATAGCCATCTCTAAACAGCTGAACTTCCTGTGACAACAGTGGCTCATATTATTCAGAGGAGTGGGCCAACATATCTGTTGACAGCTGCAGAACGCTCATTGACAAATACAGAAATCGCTTTATTGCAGTGATTGCCTCAAAAGGGTGCAACAAAATATTAAGTTATGGGTACCATCATTTTTGTCCAGGCCTGTTTGCATTAGTTGTTTTTTTTAAAATGAAACTTGAACTTTTTGAGTCTTTTTTTGTCAGTCTTTTTTCTCATGCCCTCCCTCCAGCTGCACAGTCATGGCAGCGTTGGATGTGCGGTCACACTGCTGCAGGGGTAAAGCACCACTTGTCGGTGGCTTTAGTCTCTGGAGGTCCGCTCTGGTACAGCAGCAACTGCTGCTTCACTGTCTTTCTCCTCCTGAAGACGGTGCTCCACGGCACATCCACAAGAAGAAGAGGCGGGTGCAGCTTTGGAGACCAAAGGACGAGGAGCTGAGATGCAGCAGAGTGTGGTGATATTGGTGGGGGCAACGTCTCCTCCAGCATCTTTCTTGTCTACTAGTCCCTCCTGAGAGGACAGCCTTTAAACAGCCAGAGCAGGGGAGGGAGGAGTCCAGCTGGGTGCTCCGGCACAACTCTCTCCCACTTTCTCTGCCACAGGAGACCTGGAACACAAACAGACGCTGGTAACAGGATGCTGGAACTTTTTGAAAGCAGAAATGAAAACTCACCACTGTGACGGGGGTCTCCTGCTCAGATGAAACAGTTCAAGGTGGGTCTGAGTTCTTCAGCGGTGCCTCTCATGTAGAACCTGGATCTAGCGCTTCCTCAGGAACCCTCCACACATCCATACATCCATAATCCATTCATCCATTTATTAATCCATCCATCCATAGATAATCCATCCATCCATGCGCATCCATCCATCCATCATGCATCCATCCATAAGTAAATGCATCCATCCATCCCTTCTTTGCGGGCGCTGAATGCAGTTGAACGGGAGCTCAACGCAGTTAACGGCAAATGAACAGCAATTAATGGCAGTTGAACGGCAGTTGTACGGCAGTTGAACAGCAGTTGAATGCAGTTGAACAGGCATTTGAATGGAAGTTGAACGGCACTTGAACGGCAGTTGAATGCCAGTGGTACGCAGTTGAACGGCAGTTGAATGCCAGTTGTACGGCAGTTGACGGCATTGAATAGCAGTTGTGCGGCAGTTGTACGGCAGTTGAACGGGCGCTAAAGGCAGGCAGTTGAACGGCAGTTGAACGGCAGTTGAACCGGCGCTGAATGGCAGTTGAAGGCAGTTGAAGGCAGTTGAAACGGGGGCTGAATGGCAGTTGAATGGCACTTGAACAGCACTTGAATGGCAGTTGTACGGCAGTAGTGTACGGCAGTTGAATGGCACTTGAACAGCAGTTGAATGCCAGTTGTTACCGGCGCTGAAGGGCAGTTGAAATGGCATTTGTACGGCAGTTGTGCGGCAGTTGTACGGCAGTTGAACGGGCGCTAAACAGCAGTTGAATGGCAGTTGTACGGCAGTTGAACGGCAGTTGAACCGGGGGCTGAATGGCAGTTGAACGGCAGTTGAAGGGGGCTGAATGGCAGTTGAATGGCAGTTGAATGGCACTTGAATAGCACTGAATGGCAGTTGTACGGCAGTTGTACGGCAGTTGAATGGCAATTGAAGGGGGCTGAATGCAGTTGAATGGCACTTGAATAGCACTGAATGGCAGTTGTACAGCAGTTGTACGGAAGTTGAATTGGCTAAACTGCAGTCGAACGGCAGTCAAACGGCAGTAGAACGGGCGCTGAACAGCAGTTGAAGTCCCCATTCTAGAAAAGGGGACCACCTCCACAGTCTACCCGTCCAAAAGTACTGTCCCCGACTGCCAAGCACTGCTGCAGGGACATATCAACCACTGGATTGTGTTCCCTTGTGGTTGCATTTAGTTTTAAGAATTAGGGGAATGGACATTTTTGGGTCAGAGGGAAACCTACAGTTCCTGGATAAAAACCCTGTAGGTAAAAAGCACATTTTTTATTGTTTCTGTCTATTCATCTTCTTCCTGACCATCCGGGTGACAAGATAGCCAGACTTCTCTCTCCTCCACGTCCTCCAGGTCCTCTGGGGAAACCCAAGGCGTTTTCCAGGCCAGCCTAGAGAGGTCGTCTCTCCAGCGTGTCTTGGTTTTTCCTGTGGCCTCCGCCCAGTGGGACATGCTCAGTTTACATCCCAGGGAGGCGTCCAAGTGGCATACCGACCAGATGCCAGAGCCACCTCAACTAGCTCCTCTCCATGAGGAGGAGCAGCGGTGCTAGTCTGAGCTCCCTCCAGGTGACCGAGTTTCTCAAAATATCTCTAAGGAAGCGTCCAGCCACCCAACGAGGAAGCTCTTTTGGCCGATTGTATTCTGGACCTCATTCTTTTGGCCATGACCCAGAGCTCACAACTGTAAGTGAGTTCTGTAAAAAGATCAAACGGGTAAATTGAGAGCTTTGCTTTCCAGCTCAGATCTTTTCACCACCGGTAAAGCAACAGCATAACAATGGAGGGCTGCTCCAATCCGCCTGTCGATCTCATGGTCCCATCTTCCCTCACTCGTGAACAAGATCCCAAGATACTTATCCTCCTCCACCTGCAGTAGGAGCACTCCACTCACCCAGAGAGGTCAAACTACCTTTCTCCAGTCAAGAACTATGGTCTCAGACTTAGCGGTGCTGACCTTCATCCCAGCTGCTTCACACTCAGCTCTATTTTTTTTACATAAATTGGGGTTCAAGCTCATGAAACCCACAAAACCCTGATTTCTAAAATCTAGATAATGTGGAGAAAATCTGCCCACATTTTGCAAGACATGATGTTTTTAAACTGAGTTTCACCAACTAATTATCTCCAAACTCAAACACCTGCACAGGTTCCCCATGTCATTCATTTGGTTCAGTTCAGTTTCATTGTCTCATTCGGTCATTAGGACTTCAGACTCAGACATGACAACCATCTAGAAGACCATCATCATCAGAACAACAGTCACATTTTCAGATCAACATTTACTAAATTACAAAGAAAAGGTTCAGTTCTAAAAACAAAACTTCTAAGTAGCAAAAAAAATATTGAATATTTGCTTTCAGCATTTTTTTGTGTTTAAAATGTATTTTTGCTTTGTGACACAAATGTTTTCAGACATTTTGTTTCGCATCTGGCTTCTCCCTATTTTTGATGTTGCGTTCACATCTCAGAGTTTTGCATGATATTTATACCACCAAACAGCCAATCACAGACAAGAGGGTTCATGCTGATTGGTCTAGATTCTATCCAATCAAGTGTCTCTGTCTTGCATTCACCGTGCCTGGAGCAGACGCCAGACTTTGTATTGGTGCTGTTCAACCAGGATTCAGCAGTCTTCAACAGTCAGGTCATTTCTCTCTGAGCTGACCCAGAAGAGCAGCAAAAGCCAAATTAAGGGTTCTGTATTTATTTATGTCAGTGTAGCAACCAGCCTGTTTGAAAATTGTAAATAAAAAAAATAGCCTCAGATTCTATTATGTCCAGTGTGACATTACATGATGTTACTATTAAAATTGCATTGATAAACTATAGTTTTTTCATGAATAAACATATGAAACATGAAATATACAGAGAAAAACATCTTTTACCTAAAAACAGGTTTTAAACTTTGGACAAAAGTTAAGGATTTCTAAAAATAAGATTCTGTGTTCTTGTCAGACAGGATCATCTGCAGAAGCAAATTTATTCAAAGGACAGATAACAGTAAGAGTTAAAAGTGTGCTATTTTCTTCTGCATATTAAAGCCTTGTGTCCACTGAGCGGTACGGTACGTCCATTCTGGTTTTAGAACGGTCAAGGCAATTCAGCTGAGTGTTTCCACTCAAAGTTGGATCATCACGGTGCATGCGGGGGTGTAGAGCGATTGTGTAGCTTTGTGTGATAGTAGTGTAAATACGGCAAAAACTAACAACAACAAAAAAAACAATGGAGGTCATCCTGAAGCAGCTCTTTTTTTTTCTACTTGATTTTGCTCTCTGTATTAAACAAAGCCTTTATGTTGCTGGAGAGAAGATTGCAGGCGGTGAAGGTTCATCCTCAACCGTAATTATTGAAGAGTGACGGGGACTGTGGTCCGGCGTCTCGATCGGCCGTGACGGAATCATTGGACTTTGGTGGACCGACAGATCCGGTGAGGAAGATTCCATTCTAAGACATTTTGCTCTGTATTTTGCATAGGTTAATTTGGAATATTAATAACATCCGGCTTTGCCCCTGAAATAAGTCAAGTGGTTTCTGTAAACACAGACACATTTCTGAAACCATCATTATAAAAGAGTCCTGTGAGCTTTGCAAGACCAGGTATTTCTAAAACTGTCACCCACTGGGTAATGCAAATGTGAAACAAAGTCCGAGGCCGGACTCAAGTCTGATAACGTTTATGAAAGAGAAAATGGTCCTGAATGTTGTGATTTTATGATTTATTGGTGTGAGAAAAAGGGTTCTCTGAGTTGTTCGTCAGAGTTTCAGACCAATGGGGCAGGCGCCGCCTGAATCTTAGTGATTCATCCTCAACCTCACTTAGGCTTACGAGTAAAGGGGTCCATGGTCCGTTGCTCTGATCCAAAGCATTGGGGTTGAAGGGGAAGTGTGTATAACCAGAGCAGATTGAATTTACCAGCAACGTCTGATTAGATCAAATATTTGGGCGTCCGATCAAATGAAGATTATGAGCTGACTGTTGCAAAAAAAATAATAAAAAATACTCCTGAGACGCGCAGGACAGTCAAGGTGGGAAACAACGGACAACCAGAAGGAGAGGATTCTCCTGTCATGAAGATTATGAAACTCTCTAGTGCATTATAGTAAAAAAAATATTGGTGTAAACAATGTTGGCTTCCCTGAGCTAAAACAGTTAGAAAAAACCTTAATAGGGAAAAAGAGATAAAATGTTTGAAAAGAAAAAAAGGGAAGACAGCATTGTGTGTGAAAACGGAAACTTCTCTCTATTCTCCTCCGCAGGCTTCATGGGGAACCAGGTTGGATCTGTTATGGACTCCATCTCTCCGCCTTACCAACCTAACCCCTAGCTGTCCATGTTGTCGGCACCTCAGCCTCAGCTCTGCCCCACCCAGCTCTCCTCACGCTCCAAGCTGAGCAGCAACGCCCCAGCCACGCCCCTCCTTCAGCAATCAAGTTGTAAAGGAGCTGCTGCAGATTCAAGGACAGCAGAAATGTCCTTCAGCGGCCTGGAAGGACTCAGCCAGATGACTTTATCACCTGCTGGCTATCCCAAACACAGAGCCTAAGACCAGGAGCAAAACTTCTCACCCACCACTCTGGGCTGCGGACTTTGTCTGGGAGAGCCAATCATCCAGGCTCTCATGGTGCAGGTGCAGGGGGCCCCAAGGAGCCCAGCCTACACTCTAAAAAGAGAGAGTTTTGGTTATAGTTGACAAGAAGAGTTCTTTTTACTTTCATGGCTTGAACAACAGAAACCTTTTAACAAAAGGTCAGCCGTTTTATATTCTTTTTTTTCAGACTGTTTCATACGTTAAACTCCAGCACCAAAAGTTCATTAAACAAATTTTAATGCATGACTAGTTAAAGTAAATACATACGTGTTTGAAACGTCAAATTATTTTAACTTTAACATACAATAAACGACTACGTGAAATAAAAATAATTACTCACACATTCATTAAAGTTAGACAATTGTTTTATGTTGAACTTTCATGTGACATTATACTGATGTAGATTGAGGGGGTCTTTAAAATACTCTCTTAAAACACAATCTCCCAAGTCTTAGTCGTCCCTATATCTTATAATAATTATGGTGAACTGCTTAACCCTCCACAAATGCAGGATCATACTGGTTATATATTAAAAATGTCAATGTTTTGGTGTTAAAAGTGACTTCGACATAAAAACTAGCTACTGTCCCTCTCTTGTTTTAGCATTGTGCTTCATGTGGAGATGCAAAGACTGTGAGAGGGCTTTTCCAAGGAGTCTGAATTGCTCAAGCACTACAAATTAAGTCACCAGCATTAACGGATGTGGGTATTCCTATCCATGCACTATTTAACTGTGTATGTAGATTCAAGACCTGGAATGTCTTACTGAGCCATTTATCAAGAAATCATCCAGTCCAGCAAACTGTCAGCAAAGACTCATCCACATTTAAAATGCCCAGTTTGTGACAACAATCAACTTTACACTGACGAGGACTTTTTTCAGCATATATTTCAGCATCTTAAGAATAAGAAACTGTCAAATGTGTGTTTTGGATTGTGCTTATGAAACAAACATATATGAGAACTTTAAAAGTCATAAATGCAGAAAACATCTGCCAGTTGCACTGCATTTAAGCCTGGTATTGTTCAAAGCAAACAGTTAAGTTGTGGGGAACAGTACGTGCAAGTGATAAAGATATTTCTGATCAGGAAAGTTGTGCAGAGGCTAATCCTGATTTTGCATTGAACAACAGTGAAGCCTAAAATTGGAGAAGGACATTGAGGTAAACTTGCATTAGTTCTACTTAAGTTAGAAAACAGTTTCTTGTGTCAAACGCAGCTATAGATGAGCTTTTGCAAGAGTTGAACTATTTAATTGGCCCTTTGTCCCTGCCAATTACATGCAAAAACCGTAAACCAAATACTTCATAAAAACAATTGCCAGTTTGATCAATCAGTTGTTCAAAATATTGCCAGTTGCTCTCAGTATAACAAATCCTGTAAAAATAGCAATAGGTAGTAAAGCTCACTTTCCACTGCTTGGAGACGCAAATCATTCTACAAAAAACATTTCAAAGTGGTAGAACCTATAGAATATATTCTTGATCAACAAAACAAAAGGTCTTTTCAGTATGTGTCCTTTTAAAAACTTTACAGTAAGTTCTTGACTGTCAGACTATCTTGGATCAAACTGATAATTTAAATACTGTTGATAAAAATTCAAAGGGATATCACCACACCAATACAAGCCTTTGTTTGATGGGTTATGTTTTTCAAGAAATGAACTTTTGTCTAAAGAGGACAGCATTTCATCAATACTTTACATTGATGATTTTGAAATTTGCAATCCCCTGGGTACATCTAAAAGAAAGCATAAAATTTGTGCTTTATACGGATTCTTGGAAATTTACCACTTGGATGTAACTCTGCTTTGTCTTCCATCTATCTGCCTGCTTTAATCAAAACAAATGATCTGAAGTGCTATGGTTATGAAAAAGTTTTAGAACCTTTAATCAATGAACTTTTCATTTTGGAACAACAAGGTGGTTTTTGTGTCAAAATTGGGAAAGGTTGTAAAGGGGACAGTTTCTTGTATAGTTGCGGACAACCTTGCTGCCCACAGTATAGGTGGCTTTGTGGAAAACTTCACAGGGTCATACATATGCAGGTTTTGCCTAGCAACTAAAACAGAAATTCAAACTGCAGAGGTAAAAAGTGGTGAATTTCCATTGAGAGAACCAAAAGCATTCATGCGGAACACTTAAAAAATTCTAGAAGAAAATGAAATACCCAATTATTGGTGGTGTGAAGTCAACTTGTGTTCTATCACAACATTTGTCTTATTTTGACATTACCACAGGATTTCCTCCAGATATTGTACATGATCTTTTTGAAGGAGTTGTTCTTTCGAATTAGCTTTGTGCCTTGGTGTATTCATAAGAAAAAGTATTTCATTTTGTCAACGTTAAATGAAGCAATATCATCTTTCAAGTACAAAGGGACAGATAAACTAATCGGCCTCATCCCATTGCTCTGAATTTTGCATCCAAAAAAAGTTTTGGGGGTATAAGCACATGAGAACTGAGTTTGATACGATTTTTGCCTTTGTTGATTGGACACAAAGTTCCATACGATGAGCCAGCATGGCATATCTTGACAGACTAAAGGATATTTTTGAACTTGTTGTCTGTCCTGTTCATTCTGAAGACTCACTTGCTTATCTTGATTTTAAGATATCTGAGCACAGAACCATTTTCAAGAATGTTTTCCCCATTGTGACCTTAAACCTAAACATCATTTCTTGGAGCATTACCCACACTTGATTCACCAATTGGTCCTTTGTAGGCTTATGGTCTATGCGTTTTGAAGCTAAACATAGCTTCTTTAAAAGGGTTGCAAGGAATATCAAGTGTTTTAAAATGTGCTCTCTTCCCTTGTTGAGAAACACCAGTTTAACATGGCACATCATTTACATTTGTGCGGGTCTGTAAGCCACCTCTGGAAGTGACACATGTTTCCACTGTAGTTGTTGATGTTCTTGACAGGGACTGCTGATGTTTCAAGGAAAATGTTCAAATGTGGACACTGTTAGCCTAACTAAAAGTGCCAACATTAATGGACTTCATTACAGATCTGGGATGATCTTGGTCCATGGCTCATTGGGAGGTCTGCCAGAGTTTATTGAAATCATCCAAATTTGATACAGGCAGAACAGTTAATGTTTGTTGTGAAGAAAACTTGATGGTTGGTATATGAACATTACAGATCTTTGAACTCAAAAATCAGCAGACAAAGAACTGAGCTTAAAGAACTACTGGACCTCAAAGATATATATCCACTAGAAGACTACAGGATAAGAGGAATGCGTCTTGTTACAGCGAAAAGATATATACACGTGTAAAGGGTGAGATAGTAAATATAGTAGATTAGAAATTGTGAAATTTTACTGTTGATTCTCTTTTAGATAATTAAATTAAATTAATTTGTAAAAAAACACAAAAAAAAAAAAACTACCCATTAGTTTAAAAAATGTCTAAATTAAAATAGCAGGCTTTTTTTAAGAAAAAAAAAAGAGTTATTTGGTAGATTTGTTTATAAATGTTTTGGAAAGGCTTCCAATGGTTAAACTATCCCACATAAATGTGTTTTTGCTCTTTCTCAGATTGCCATGGCCAGTCCAAAACCTGCTAGACTGAGGGTGATTCCAGGGGGGAGAACAACACTGAAAAACTGACTCTGCCAAATGGCATTCCGGACTCTCGGATGAACTTTTCAACAAGGTGAAGGATACCTTTGTTTTTAAAAACCAGCATTAGACTGCAATACCTGGACAAAGACTTTGATAACTGCTTCTTTAATCTGAGTTCAACTTTAGATCTTCAAGATTTAGGTACAATCAAGGTGGATCCAGGAAGCATTTGCTGACACAGGCTCATCATTTTCTTCACATTCACTCAGAGGACAGTAGTTCAGTGGCCTCAAATGGACACTGTAATCTCTCCTCCCATGAATCTGTGTCATCGCGGACGCAACAATGGCCAATTAACTTTCCAATACCCATATTGCATATGACACAGAGCTTCAGCTACAGAAGGGGAATTCTGCGTATCAAGCCAGTAGTAACAAATTTTGGCGTCAGCTTCCCGAGCTAAATCTGACATTTTGGGGAGGCTAGCAGAGGAAATCTACAAATACAGAGCATATCCAGACGATGAACATTTTTGTGTAGTTCAGAGGCCTTAATCAAAAAAACACCTTTTTTAAAAGAGCCTGGTTATTTCAACGGCTGACATGGTTGGAAACAGAGACTCAAGTACAAATGGAAAAACTACGGACTCAGCTCAAATCACAAGACTGTCCAGAGTTTGTCTGTGAACCCACTTAAACACAAAGCTGATACTGATCAGTCTCCTGCCGCAAAAATAAAGAAGCCAAGACGAGCTGAAGCTAACTTTTATCATCTTTCCGTTGGAGAAACACAAGCAAGTATGGAGAAAGAGAGGCTTGAACTCTGGCCGAGAGCAGAAAAGGAACAATGACAAAGTGACTGCAACAAAATGGCTCGCACATTGCCTACAGGCGTAGGAGGTGGTGACTCGAACCCAGCATAAAGGACTTCATGAACATGATGGCCTGCTCTGTTCCAACAGAAAAGAGTAATAATGCAAATTTAAACAGAAGAAAATAAGGTATTGACTTGAATTTGGAAAATCTATTTATCTGCACATAACTTCCAGATTTAATGCTTTTTTCCGATTAATGCAGAGTTTCAGAGACTTGTGGCACTACCCCTTGAAAGAGACATCATGGCCTCAATTAGACAGGTTGTCTAGTCCATTTATCAAAGTCATCCAGGACAAAGGAGGAGCAACGCGTGCGAAAGTGGCTGACATCTTGAAAAAACTATCAGGTATGCGTATCAAAAAAACTGAATGATTTCCAGTGGGATAAAACTATGTGTATATAATTTTTCCTTTTTCTTGATGCACCTTTGTATGAAATCACAGATACAAAAAAATCAATTTACATTGCTTTTTTGAAATGTTCTTTGCAAGTGAGCTTTGTGAACGCCATGTAATATTTTGGATTTTCAAGCCAAGCTGCAGGATGTTGATTTATTATTTATTTGGTGCTTTTTTGCTTTTAAAATTTTAGGCTAATAAGAATGACTGCATTGAGATCTGTGGATAACATGGAACAGTCTATTTCTTGGATATGTGTGTTTAAAATAAAGCCAAAACTTCAGAAACAGTCTTGTTTGGCTAATTAATTTTGAAATTTGAGATCTGTTGAACTTGTGATTTGACCGTAATGATGTCTTATATTTTTATCTCTTGTGGGATGAGTACAACAATCTCTTGAGATTAGAAATATCAATTAAACAAAATCTTCCCCCAGGTTGAAGGCATCAATGTTCGGAGGAGTGGCAGTGCGTTCTAAAAAGGCCTCATCATCTTATTGGAGAAAAATGTGAATGATCTTGTTAGAGAATACTTGGTAAGTTTTACAAATCACAACATCTTACACACATTCAAACAATTTACTAAATTCCAGGGATGGATGGCCTGATCAGAATTTGGTCCCTAATCCAATTTGAAGTCATTTTTATCTTGATACTGATACAGAGTCCTGATCCGATATATTGTAATATCTTATGAAACTTATGAACCGATACAGTTTGGTTCTATTTTATTTTGTGCATCTTTCATCTTTTAACACTTTACCAGGGCACTTCTAGGAAGTAGCTTTAACAATAAACTAGAATTGTAGAACTGTGACTAGGAAAAATTGTCAACTATAAACTTTTTAAAATTGTTGATAGTTTTTTATATGAGAGAAATTTTAGAAATTGTTGTGGTAATTTCTTTAGAACAAAAAGTCTTTGATTAGATATGATCCATGTTTACATAAAAAAATTATTAAAAAAAAATAACAAGCTTTTCTCCAAATATCGGGTACAGTACACCAGTAATGTAACAGTTAGTCATGTGGACCAAAGCTTTTAGCGATGTTAAGAACTTTTGACCAGACGTGCTTCAATCTCCATGAAAATTAGAGGGAAGGATTATGCTGTAGCATGATTGTAATGTTTAGTTTTCATGATTAGCTCATCAATTCAATTCAACAAGTTTGTTTTTGTGGTTTTCGAGACATTGATTAGATGGATTGGTTTTTTCCCCAGAGCCTGCACTCTGCAGCCTTCACATTGCTTGCCTGTCGTTTGCAGGAGAGGCCGTCATATAAAAAAAAAAAAATCGATTTTTTTTTTTTTGGCATTAAATGTCTTTGTACGTCGATGTTTGTTCCAGGACAAAAGGGCAAAGAGAGACTTACTTTCAGTTTTTTTAAACGTTTATTAAATAGTTTTTAACCTCGGAAATCATGCTAAATTTA
>BOLG01000375.1:0-25241 GCA_016861445.1 Oryzias woworae
AACGGCAGTTGAACGGGCGCTAAACGGCAGTTGAACGGCAGTTGAACAGCTTTGAAGTTCCCATTATGAAAAAGGGGCCACCTCCCCAGTCTACCCGTCCAAAAATACTGCCAAGCACTGCTGAAGGGCATATCAACCACTGGATTGTGTTCCCTTGTGGTGCATTTAGTTTTAAGAATTAGGGGGGAATTGAACGTTTTGGGTCAGAGGAAACCATACAGCTCCGGGATAAAACCCTTTAGGTAATAAACACATTTTCTTTATGTTTCTGATCTATTAATTCTTCTCCTGTCATCCGGGTGGTGGCAAGATGCCAGACTTCTCTCTCCTCGGCCAGTCCTCCAGGTCCTCTGGGGAAACCCAAGGCGTTTTCAGGGCCAGCCTAGAGAGGTCGTCTCTCCAGCGTGTCCTTGGTTTTTCCTGTGGCCTCCGCCCAGTGGGACATGCTAGTTTACCTCCCAGGGAGGCGTCCAAGTGACATCCGACCAGATGCCAGAGCCACCTCAACTAGCTCGTCCATGAGGAGGAGCAGCGGTGCTAGTCTGAGCTCCCTCAGGTGAACCGAGTTTCTCAAAATATCTCTAGGGAGCGTCCAGCCACCAACGGGGTGAAAGCAGATGGGATGAAGGTCAGCACCGTAAGTCGAGACCATAGTCTTGACTGGAGAAAGGTAGTTTGACTCTCTGGGTGAGGTGGAGTGCTCCTACTGAGGTGGAGCAGGATAAGTATCTTGGGATCTTGTTCACGAGTGAGGGAAGGATCGGACAGAGATCGACAGGGGATTGGAGCAGCCTCCATTGTTATGATGTTGCTCTACCGGTGGTGAAGAGATCTGAGCTAGAAAGCCAAGCTCTCAATTTACCGTGTGATCTTTATTACAGAACACTACAGTTGGTGAGCTCTGGGTTTCATGGCCAAAGAATGAGGTCCAGAATCAGCTCTATTTTTTTACATAAATTGGGGTTCAAGCTCATGAAACCCACAAAACCCGGATTCTAAAATCTAGATAATGTGGAGAAATTGCCCACATTTTGCAAGACATGAATGTTTTAAACTGAGTTTCACCAACTAATTATTCCTAAACTCAAAACACCTGCACAGGTTCCCCATGTCATTCATTTGGTTCAGTTCAGTTTCATTGTCTCAATCAGTTTCATTAGGACTTCAGACTTCAGACATGACAACCATCTAGAAGACCATCATCATCAGAACAACAGTCACATTTTCAGATCAACATTTACTAAATTACAAAGAAAAGGTTCGGTTCTAAAAAGAAAACTTTCTAAGTAGCAAATAAAAATATTGAATATTTGCTTTCAGCATTTTTTTTTTTTAAATGTATTTTTGCTTTTGTGACACAAATGTTTTCAGACGTTTTGTCTCGCATCTGGCTTCTCCCTATTTTTGTGTTGCGTTCACATCTCAGAGTTTTGCATGATTTTATACCACCAAACAGCCAATCACAGACAAGAGGGTTCATGCTGTGGTCTAGATTCTATCCAATCAAGTGTCTCTGTCTTGCATTCACCGTGCCTGGAGCAGAGGCCAGACTTTGTATTGGTGCTGTTCAACCAGGATTCAGCAGTCTTCAAACAGTCAGGTCCATTTCTCTCTCGAGCTGAACCCAGAAGGAGCAGCAAAAGCCAAATTAAGGGTTCTGTATTTATTTATGTCAGTTGTAGCAACCAGCCTGTTTGAAAATTGTAAATAAAAAAATAGCCTCAGATTCTTATTATGTCCAGTGTGACATTACATGATGTTACTATTATAAATTGCATTGATAAACTATAGTTTTTTTCATGAATAATCAAATGAAACATGAAATATACAGAGAAAAACATCTTTTTACCTAAAAACAGGTTTTAAACTTTGGACAAAAGCTAAGGAGTTCTTAAAATAAGATTCTGTGTTCTTGTCAGACAGGATCATCTGCAGAAGCAAATTTATTCAAAGGACAGATTAACAGTAACAGTTAAAAGTGCTATTTTCTTCTGCCTATTAAAGCCTTGTGTCCACTGAGCGGTACGGTACGTCCATTCTGGTTTAGAACGGTCAATGCAATTCAGCTGAGTGTTTCCACTGCAAGTTGGATCATCACGGTGCATGCGGGGTGTAGAGCGATTGCGTAGCTTTGTGTGATAGTAGTGTAACTACGGCAAAAACTAACAACAACAAAAACAATGGAGGTCATCCTGCAGCTCTTTTTTTTTCTGCTTGATTTTTGGTTCTCTGTATATACAAAGCCTTTAATGTTGCTGGAGAGAAGATTGCAGGCGGGTGAAGGTTCATCCTCAACCTCAATTAATTGAAGAGTGACGAGGACTGTGGTCCGGCGTCTCGATCGGCCGTGACGGAATCATTGGACTTTGGTGGACCGACAGATCCGGTGAGGAAGATTCCATTCTAAGACATTTTGCTCTGTATTTGTTGCATAGGTTAATTTGGAATATTAATAACATCCGGCTTTTGCCCCTGAAATAAGTCAAGTGGTTTCTGTAAACACAGACACATTTGCTGAAACCCATTATTATAAAAGAGTCCTGTGAGCTTATGCAAGACCAGGTATTACTAGAACTGTCACCCACTGGGTAATGCAAATGTGAAACAAAGTCCGAGGCCGGACTCAAGTCTGATAACGTTTATGAAAGAGAAATATGGTCCTGAATGTTGTGATTTTATGATTTATTGGTGTGAGAAACATGGGTTCTCTGAGTTGTTTCATCAGAGTTTCAGACCAATGGGGCAGGCGCCGCCTGAATCTTAGTGATTCATCCTAACCTCACTTAGGCTTACGAGTAATGGGGTCATGGTCCGTTGCTCTGATCCAAAGCATTGTGGGTTCACAGGGAAGTGTGTATAACCAGAGCAGATTGAATTTACCAACAACGTCTGATTATGATCGAATATTTGGCATCCCATCAAATGAAGCAAGATTATGAGCTGACTGTTGCCAAAAAAAAAAAAAAAACACTCCTGAGACGCAGCAGACAGACAGTCAAGGTGGGTAAACAACGGACAGCCAGAAGGAGAGGATTCTCCTGTCATGAAGATTATAAACCTCTAGTGCATATAGTAAAAAAAAGGAAAAAAGAAAGATGAACTTGGTTCTGATGTCTATGAATTTGTGTCATATTGGTGTAACAATGTTGGCTTCCCTGAGCTAAAACAGTTAGAAAAAACCTTTAATAGGGAAAAGAGATAAAATGTTTGAAAAGAAAAAGGGAAGACAGCACGTTGTGTTGGAAAACGGAAACTTCTCTCTATTTCTCCTCCGCAGGCTTCATGGGGAACCAGGTGGATCTGTTAATGGACTCCATCTCTCCGCCTTACCAACCTAACCCCTAGCTGTCCATGTTGTCGGCACCTCAGCCTCAGCTCTGCCCCACCCAGCTCTCCTCATGCTCCAAGCTGAGCAGCAACGCCAGCCACCGCCCCTCCCCTTCAGCATCAAGTTGTGAAAGGAGCTGCTGCAGATTCAAGGACAGCAGAAATGTCCTTCAGCGGCCTGGAAGGACTCAGCCAGATGACTTTATCACCTGCTGGCTATCCCCAAACACAGAGCCTAAGACCAGGAGCAAACTTCTCTCACCACCACTCTGGGCTGCGGACTTTGTCTGGCGAGAGCCAATCATCCAGGCTCTCATGGTGCAGGTTGCAGGGCCCCAAGGAGCCCCAGCCTACACTCTAAAAAGAGTATTTAGGCTATAGTTGACAAGAAGAGTTTTTTTCTTTCATGGCTTGAACAACAGAAACCTTTTAACAAAAGGTCAGCCGTTTTTATATTCTTTTTTTTTCAGACTGTTTCATACTTAAACTCCAGCACCAAAAGTTCATTAACAAATTTTTAATGCATGACTAGTTAAAGTAATACATACATGTTTTGAAACTTCAAATTATTTTAACATTAACATACAATAAATGACTACGTGAAATAAAAATAATTACTCACACATTCATTAAAGTTAGACAATTGTTTTATGTTGGACTCTCATGTGACAGTTATACTGATGTAGATTGAGGGGGTCTTTAAAATACTCTCTTAAGAAGAACAATCTCCCAAGTCTTAGTCGTCCCTATATCTTATAGTACTTATGATGAACTGCTTAACCCTCCCAAAATGCAGGATCATACTGGTTACATTTATAAAATGTCAATGTTTTGGTGTTAAAAGTGACTCAGACATAAACACTAGCTTACTGTCCCTCTTTTGTTTTAGCATTGTGCTTCATGTGGAGATGCAAAAGACTGTGAGAGGGCTTTTCCAAGGAGGTCTGAATTGCTCAAGCACTACAAATTAAGTCACCAGCATTACGGACGTGGGTATTCCTATCCATGCACTATTTAACTTGTGTATGTAGATTCAAGACCTGGAATGCCTTACTGAGCCATTTATCAAGAAATCATCCAGTCCAGCAAACTGTCAGCAAAGACTCATCCACATTTATATGCCCAGTTTGTGATAACAATCAACTTTACACTGACGAGGACCTTTTTCAGCATATATTTCAGCATTTTAAGAATAAGGAAACTGTCAAATGTGTGTTTCTGGATTGTGCTTATGAAACAAACATATATGAGAACTTTTAAAAGTCCATAAATGCAGAAAACATTCTGCCAGTTGCACTGCATTTAAGCCTGGTATTGTTCAAAGCAAACAGTTAAGTTGTGGGGAACAGTTACGTGCAAGTGATAAAGATATTTCTGATCAGGAAAGTTGTGCAGAGGCTAATCCTGATTTTGCATTGAACAACAGTGAAGCCCTAAAATTGGAGAAGGACATTGAGGTTAAACTTGCATTAGTTCTACTTAAGTTAGAAAGCAGTTTTCTTGTGTCAAACGCAGCTATAGATGAGCTTTTGCAAGAGTTGAACTATTTAATTGGCCCTTTGTCCCTGCCAATTACATGCAAAACTGTAAACCAAATACTTCATAAAAACAATTGCCAGTTTGATCAATCAGTTGTTCAAAATATTGCCAGTGCTCTCAGTATAACAAATCCTGTAAAAATAGCAATAGGTAGTAAAGGCTCACTTTCCACTGCTTGGAGACGCAAAGCATTCTAACAAAAAACATTTCAAAGTGGTAGAACCTATAGAATATATTCTTGATCAACAAAACAAAAGGTCTTTTCAGTATGTGTCCATCTTAAAAACTTTACAGCAAGTTCTTGACTGTCAGGCTATCTTGGATCAAACTGATAATTTAAATACTGTTGATAAAATTCAAAGGGATATCACACACCAATACAAGCCTTTGTTTGATGGGTTATTTTTTCAAGAAAATGAACTTTTGTCTAAAGAGGACAGCATTTCATCAATACTTTACATTGATGATTTTGAAATTTGCAATCCCCTGGGTACATCTAAAAGAAAGCATAAAATTTGTGCTTTATACTGGATTCTTGGAAATTTACCACTTGGATGTAACTCTGCTTTGTCTTCCATCTATCTGGCTGCATTAATCAAAACAAATGATCTGAAGTGCTATGGTTATGAAAAGTTTTAGAACCTTTAATCAATGAACTTGTCATTTTGGAACAACAAGGTGTTTTTGTGTCAAAATTGGGAAAAGTTGTAAAGGGGACAGTTTCTTGTATAGTTGCGGACAACCTTGCTGCCCACAGTATAGGTGGCTTTGTGGAAAACTTCACAGGGTCATACATATGCAGGTTTTGCCTAGCAACTAAAACAGAAATTCAAACTGCAGAGGTAAAAAGTGGTGAATTTCCATTGAGAACCAAAAGCATCCATGCGGAACACTTAAAAATTCTAGAAGAAAATGAAATACCCAATTATTGTGGTGTGAAGTCAACTTGTGTTCTATCACAACATTTGTCTTATTTTGACATTACCACAGGATTTCCTCCAGATATTGTACATGATCTTTTTGAAGGAGTTGTTCCTTTCGAATTAGCTTTGTGCGTTGGTGTATTCATTAAGAAAAAGTATTTCACTTTTGTCAACGTTAAATGAATGCAGTATCATCTTTCAAGTACAAAGGAACAGATAAAAACTAATCGGCCTCATCCCATTGCTCTGAATTTTGCATCCAAAAAAAGTGTTGGGGGTAATGCACATGAGAACTGGAGTTTGATACGATTTTTGCCTTTGTTGATTGGATCACAAAGTTCCATACGATGAGCCAGCATGGCATATCTTGACAGACCTAAAGGATATTGTTGAACTTGTTGTCTGTCCTGTTCATTCTGAAGACTCACTTGCTTATCCTGATGTTAAGATATCTGAGCACAGAACACATTTTCAAGAATGTTTTCCCCATTGTGACCTTAAACCTAAACATCATTTCTTGGAGCATTACCCCACACTTGATTCACCAATTTGGTCCCTTTGGTAGGCTTATGGTCTATGCGTTTTGAAGCTAAACATAGCTTCTTTAAAAGGGTTGCAAGGAATATCAAGTGTTTTAAAAATGTGCTCTCTTCCCTTGTTGAGAAACACCAGTTTAACATGGCACATCATTTACATTTGTGTGGGTCCTGTAAGCCACCTCTGGAAGTGACAAATGTTTCCACTGTAGTTGTTGATGTTCTTGACAAGGGACTTGCTGATGTTCTCAAGGAAAAATGTTCAAATGTGGACACTGTTAGCCTAACTAAAAGTGCAACATTTAATGGACTTCATTACAGATCTGGGATGATCTTGGTCCATGGCTCATTGGGAGGGCTGCCAGAGTTTATTGAAATCATCCAAATTTTGATCCAGGCAGAACAGTTAATGTTTGTTGTGAAGAAACTTGATGGTTGGTATATGGAACATTACAGATCTTTTGAACTCAAAACATCAGCAGACAAAGAACTGAAGCTTAAAGAACTACTGGACCTCATAGATATATATCCACTAGAAGACTACAGGATAAGAGGAATCTGTCTTGTTACAGCAAAAGATATATACACGTGTAAAGGGTGAGATAGTAAATATAGTAGATTTAGAAATTGTGAAATTTTACTGTTGATTTCTCTTTTAGATAATTAAATTAATTTAATTTTATAAAAATAACAAAGAAAAAAAAAACTACCCATTAGTTTTAAAGAATGTCTAAATTAAAAAGCAGGCTTTTTTAAAGAAAAAAAAAAGAGTTATTTGGTAGATTTGTTTATAAATGTTTTGGAAAGGCTTCCAATGTTAAACTATCCCACATAAATGTGTTTTTGCTCTTTTCTCAGATTGCCATGGCCAGTCCAAAACCTGCTAGACTGAGGGTGATTCCAGGGGAGAACAACACTGAAAAACTGACTCTGCCAAATGGCATTCCGGACTCTCTGGATGAACTTTTCAACAAGGTGAAGGATACCTTTGGTTTAAAAACCAGCATTAGACTGCAATACCTGGACAAAGACTTTGATAACTGCTTCTTTAATCTGAGTTCAACTTTAGATCTTCAAGATTTAGGTACAATCAAGGTGATCCAGGAAGCATTTGCTGACACAGGCTCATCATTTTCTTCCACTTCACTCAGAGGACAGTAGTTCAGTGGCCTCAAATGACACTGTAATCCTCTCCTCCCATGAATCTGTGTCATCGCGGACGCAACAATGGCCAATTAACTTTCCAATACCCATATTTGCATATGACACGAGAGCTTCAGCTACAGAAGGGGAATTCTGCGTATCAAGCCAGTAACAAATCTTGGCCGTCAGCTCCCGAGCTAAATCTGACATTTTGGGGAGGCTAGCAGAGGAAATCTACAAATACAGAGCATATCCAGACGATGAACATTTTTGTGTAGTTGCAGAGGCCTTAATCAAAAAACACCCTTGTTTAAAAGAGCCTGGTTCTTTCAACGGCTGCCTATGGTTGGAAACAGAGACTCAAGTACAAAATGGGAAACTACAGGACTCAGCTCAAATCACAAGACTGTCCAGAGTTGTCTGTGAACCCACTTAAACACAAAGCTGATACTGATCTGTCTCCTGCCGCAAAAATAAAGAAGCCAAGACGAGCTGAAGCTAACTTTTATCCATCCTTTCCCGTTGGAGAAACACAAGCAAGTATGGAGAAAGAGAGGCTTGAACTCTTGGCCGAGAGCAAGAAAAGGAACAATGACAAAGTGATTGCAGACAAAATGGCTCGCACATTTGCCTACAGGCGTCAGGAGGTGGTGAAACTCGGAACCCAGCATAAAGGACTTCATGAACAGATGGCCTTCTCTGTTCCAACAGAAAGAGGTAGTAATGCAAATTAAAACAGAAGAAATAAGGTATTGACTTGAATTTTGAAAATCTATTTATCTGCACATAACTTCCAAATTTAATGCTTTTTTTCAGATTAATGCAGAGTTTCAGAGACTTGTGGCACTACCCCTTGAAGAGACATCATAGCTCAATTAGACAGGTTGTCTAGTCCATTTATCAAAGTCATCCAGAACAAAGGAGGAGCAACACGTGAGAAAGTGGCTGACATCTTGAAAAACTATCAGGTATGCGTATCAAGTATTAAACTGTTAATCAAGAGAGCAATGACAATTTAAAACTGAATGATTTCCAAGTGGATAAACTATATCTGTATATATTTTTTCCTTTTTCTTGATGCACCTTTGTATGAAATCACCAGATACAAAAAAAATCAATTTTACATTGCTTTTTTTGAAATGTTTCTTTGCAAGTGAGCTTTTGTGAACGCCATGTTAATATTTTGGATTTTCAAGCCAAGCTGCAGGATGTTGATTTATTTATTTATTGTGGTGGCTTTTTTGCTTTTTAATTTAGGCTAATAAGAATGACTGCATTCTGAGATCTGTGGATAACATGGAACAGTCTATTTCTTGGATATGTTGTGTTAAAATAAAGCCAAACTTCAGAAACAGTCTTGTTTGGCTAATTAATTTTGAAATTTGAGATCTGTTGAACTTGTGATTTGACTGTAATGATGTCTTATATTTTATCTCTTGTGGATGAGTACAAACAATCTCTTGAGATTAGAAATATCAATTAAACAAAATCTTCCCCCAGGTTGAAGGCATCAATGTTCGGAGGGAGTGCGTTCTAAAAGGCCTCATCATCTCCCTTGGAGAAAATGTGAATGATCTTGTTAGAGAATACTTGGTAAGTTTTACAAATCACAACATCTTACATCTCATTCAAACAATTTACTAAATTCCAGGGATGGATGGCCCTGATCAGAATTTGTTGTCCCTAATCCAATTTGAAGTCATTTTTATCTTGATACTGATACAGAGTCCTGATCTGATATTATTGTAAAACTTTTTTTTTTATAAAAAAAAAAAAAGAAAAAAGAAAACGTATGAACCGATACAGTTTGGTTCTATTTTTATTTTGTGCATCTTTCATCTTTTAACACTTTACCAGGGCACTTCTAGGAAGTAGCTTTAACAATTAACTAGAAATTGTAGAACTGTTGACTAGGAAAAATTGTCAACTATAAACTTTTAAAATAGTTGATAGTTTTTTATATGAGAAATTTTAGAAATTGTAGTGGTAATTTCTTTAGAACAAAAGTCTTTGATTAGATATGATCCATGTTTACATAAAAAATTATTTAAAAAAATATACGAGCTTTTCTCCAAATATCTGTTACAGTACACCAGTAATGTAACAGTTAGTCATGTGACCAAAGCTTTAGGATGTTAAGAACATTTTTGACCAGACGTGATTCATATCTCCATGGAAAATTAGAGGAAGGATTATGTTTGTAGCATGATTGTAATGTTTAGTTTTCATGATTAGCTCATATCAATTCAACAATTTTAGTTTTTGTGGTTTTCGAGACATTGATTAGATGGATTGGTTTTTCCCCAGAGCCGTGCACTCTGCAGCCTTCACATTGCTGCCTGTCGTTTGCAGGAGAGCGCCGTTCATATAAAAAAAAAAAAAAAAATCCTGATTTTTTTTTTTGGCATTAAATGTCTTTGTACGTCGATGTTTGTTCCAGGACAAAAGGGCAAGAGACACTTACTTTCAGTTTTAAACGTTTATTAATAGTTTTTAACCTCGGAAATCATGCTAACTTTACTGAGCTGTTTTTGTTAGACTGCTGCTTAAACTCAAAGATTTTTGAAAGAAATGGAAGCTTTGAGATCGGTCTATAATTATGGAAATCAGATGGGTCCAAATTAGGCTTTTTCAGTAAAGGCTCCACTATGGCATGTTTAAATGGGTTTGGAAACACACCACTGGAGAGTGAAAGGTTGATCATGTCAGTGATACTCTGGCCAATAACATCAAACACCTTTGAGAAGAGTTTAGAAGGATTCACATCAGATGCACAAGAAGAAGGTTTCATCGTCGTCAACAAAGCTGATGTATCCTCAAGGGTGACAGGCTTAAAAGCTGACCATTTGTGTGAAGCAGGCTCCACTGCAACACAATCATTACAACAAGAGGTGGGAGTTGGTCTTTGATCTTCTTTGTCTTGTTTGCAAAGAACTTGAGAAATTCATTGCTGTCCGCTTTGCAGGACACAGGGGTTACTGGAGCTGCAGGACAAACAATAGAATTGATGGTGTCAAACAAAACTTTGGGACTTCTTATTAAGGGATATCAGCTGGCGAAAGTAGTCAGATCTGTCTTCTTTCACCATATTGTTATATGACGAAATGAGATCCCTAAGGTGTAGCCTGTGGACCATGTCACAGCTGCTTTGTCTGGAGATGACGGTATCACAGCTGATTGGCTCAAGATGATGTCATCAAGCTGATTGGCTGAAGATGATGTCATCAAAGCTGATTGGCTGAAGATGATGTCATCAGGCTAATTGGCTGAAGATGATGGCATTAACCTGATTGGCTGAGATGATGGCATCAGGCTGATTGGTTAAATATGATGGCATCAAGCTGATTGGCTGAAGATGATGGCATCACATCCAGCTCTATTTCCTCTCATCAACCTCTTCTCCTCATGAGGCCTGTCAGGACTAACTATAAAACCCAGACAAATCCATTGAAAATCAGATACAGATAAATTATGGAGGAACAGGACACCTGGAAAGCATCCTCCATCTGCTCACCTGAAACACAAACACAACCACAAACCATGTTATAGCCCAGCTCACTCCAGCAGTTCTGCTCGTACTGTGCACGTCACCTGACACTGTGGTTACCTGGTCGAATTGGGTGGATGGAGGGGCATGTTCATCATAATTTCAGTTTGTCTTATTTTGCTGAATTCTTATTCATTGTTTGATGCTACTGGTAAACTAACCTCTCAGTCTTTCACATGTGTCTTTCAGCCCCCCCACATGTGCCTGGTCAGTTTTAAACTTGATTTTAAAATGGATGGTGATTTTTTGATTTGAGTCGATTAATTGTTACACAGCTAATATTTAATGGCACTGTTATTTGTTCTGACCTTCACTGTTGTCCTCCTGTGCAGAGCCCTCGGTTTCATCCTGCTTTTTTCTGTTCAGGAAGTTGGTTTTCAAGGCAAAAACTCATGCTCATTATCATCCCCGCATCCCACATTCTCTTCTTCTTCTTTATTAGCAGCTTCCTCCAGCTCTTTCACGGCTCTTCCTCATCATCACTTCCATCCTCAGCTTCATCACTGACTTCTGTAATACAGGAAAAACAAAGTGACCGTTAAAGATTCATTCCAATGGAATTGGTTTTTAGCACGTTCTTGTGTATTTTTCTGATTATGTGGAACACATATACGGATAAATTAGATTTAATTGGTTTCTGAGTATTTCTTTTTACTTAAATTATTATAGTAAATTAGGAGCAGACAAAAAAATGCTGTTAGAAAATGCTTCAAGTTGTTATGCAGTAGCTATCAAAGAGCCACAAGCTCTGCTCCATTCTGATGCATCCACTTGCAGACAAATAGATCCATGCATGACTTTGTTTCCCTCATCCTGAGCTGGCGTCTGGCTCAAAACTGTACAGCAGGACAGCTCCAATATTGTTTGCCTTTTTTGCTGCACTGGTAGTGTTAGCTGGAGGTTGTGAGGAGCTGTAAACTAGCAAGAGAGTGTAAACAGATGGGTGATGAGAAGTGAGTGTGAGCTTGCTTTGAGCTAAAACTCCTTCTCACAACTTAGAGGTACATTTCTAATAAACTCCTGCTGCTCTGCAGAAATTATGTCCCTGAAAAAAGGGACAGGTTTGTGGATTTTGGCTAAAAACAGCTGAACCATAAACAAAGATCATTGGGAACAGTTTTACTATAGATCAAAAGATGATTGTTGTGGAGCTTTAAGGCTAAATATGGTCCAAAGAGGTATTTTTTACAATTTCCTTTACTCAGAAGTACTTTCTCTTCATCATCTGAGCCTCACTCCTCCTCACTCGGTGCATGACGTGTGGATTGGTTCAAAGATGAAAGCAGCTTCTGATGGCTGTTTTCTCCTCTGGTTCCTCTTCATCATCAGGCTGTACAGGTGAATGTTCTAGGCTGGATGGCTCATGCAGACACAAAAGTGTTGCTCCTGTAAGTCACAGCTCAGGGGTCATGTGGTCTGTGGTACAGAACAGAGACACAACACACATGTTGAGCTGTAGGCAGCATCACAAGAGCATTCATTCTTCTACAATTCACTAGATCAACATCTCCAATATCCACATAACCAGAACATGACCTCAAATACTCCTTAACAAATTACCAATCATATTTCTTCCAGCATTCTTTCTCTGATTCTGTCAACAATTTACTGTCATATTTATTGCACTTTATTCTCAATGTACACTGAACTAAATCAACACAAGGTTTTTATAAAGTCATTTTAGCTCTGAATTTTAACCAATATGTTGATTTCATATCTGATTTCTATTGTTGAAATTGTAAAAAGAATTATGATTTCTTAACAATAATATGAAATAAAAAATATACATGGATATAACAAAAAGCTCCATGTTAACTGGCAGTGTTTCCTCCGTCTTTCACATAACTACCATGAATTCCAAATAATTTTCTCAATATTATCACTGGTACCTGGTAATTGAACTAAAATATGTTCATTCAGTGACAATCTTCCAGTAAATGTTATTGTGAGTGAAAAACGTTTGATAAAGCATTCAACTTCAACATATAAAAGCTTCATTGCACCCATTGTCTGGTTTAAACTAGTTTCTAGCATCTTCTACTCTCAAGCTCAGTGACAGCTAGCATTAGCGAGTGAGCTTTCACACACACTTTACACGTTTCCTTGCAACAAACGTTTTAACTTTCACCACATGAACCCACGCTGTCTGTGAGATCTTCAGCCTCAGTGTTTGCTCATTGCTGTTGACATCAACTCTTTACTAACCTTTGATACGGAATAGAGGACACAGCACACGTTTCAGTAGCATCAGGACCGGATTTCTTCTTCCTCTGGTGCGCAGGTACACCATGCCACTGCGCGCTACGCTGCCACCTACTGGATACTTTGGGAATAACACGAACTCAAACGAGCTGTGAAGGAACCAAATCAATCCCATAAAGGTTAATAAAATTCTGTCTAAAAATTGTAAGGCGTACCAGCTTTTACTTACCTATTTTAGCCTCTACAAAAGTAGAATGTAAAAAAAAAAAAAAAACAGGTTTCAGCATGAAACAAGTGGAAAAGCAAATCTAACCAGTCCAGTTCTACTGTTTCCATCCTTTCACATCCTGCAGAAGCTCTATGGAAAAAACAGAAAAGAAAAATAAGCAATCAGAGAAACGTTTGTAATGAAGGTAATATATTATTTAATTTAGACTTGTCTAAAAATTACTGTTATTTAACTTAAAAAATAAAGATTTTCATTTTATTTGATTTATTGACGTTTAAGCTATATTTTGCAGGTCACTGCACGTCACTGGTATAAAGTGACTGTTGTGCCACCCACACTGACAACAAAAGTCACAGTTTTTTACAACAAAAATGCTAACAAAATGTTCAGTTCTACAGTAAAACTTGAAGAAAAACATTAACTGTTTGCTTTCAAAATACATTTTTGAATAAGTCTTCTCAAAAGCCTTGTCTGTCTTCTTGCTGGAATAAATGTCCAATCAAAGGTCAGTTTTTGTGAAGAGAAAATACTGTACATGATTATTATGTACTTTCATTAATACCACAAATGAGTGGAGTACATAGCAACAGGCATTTTGAAGATTTTTGACTAGTTTGGCATAAGCCCTGGAGTGAATTCTATAGGCATATTGGCTAATCTCCATCACAATGGCTGCACACATTGTGTAGTTTCATTTAAACAGTCGATTTGTACTAATTATGAGACTATTCTAAACGTATTATACGCTAATGCTGGTGAGCCGATGGCTCCTGACATGCTCTAGAGTCCATTTAATTGTCGTTCTCAGATCTAACATCTTTATCTCATTTAAAATGTTCTAAAGTATTGTACATTCTCATGACTGATACAGAATCAACAGAATTCACTCTGTCCTGTAATCACATCACCAGCACTAGATCCAGCATTCATCTGTTAATTCACTAAAATTATGGGTGAGGTTGTTTAATCTATTATGTGACTTTTCATCCATCCATCCATCCATCCATCCATCCATCCATCCATCCATCCATCCATCCATCCATCTATTTTCTAACAAGCTGTATCCCATTCAGGGTCAAAGGGCAACAAAAGTCTAACCTGGCTAAGATTGGCCAAAGGAGGGTTTCCCAGTGACACTGAAAAAGTACGTGATACACTGTAAGATGATGCAAGATCGAGCGAAGAAGCATCAAACGGAAAATCTCTGAGGACGACAAAGAATCTGTGACGCCGGCAAAAAAAAGACGGGAACTTGAGTTTTCCTTCCCAAAAGGAACAATCTGCCATGTTAACACTGGATGGTAACAGAAAGAGAAAGGGCATCTGATCTGGAAGAACCGCCAAGCAAAAGGATCAAAGAAGACATAGCTTGAAGAAGATGACCCAAAGACTCAATTTGAGGCCAAATATGTGCAACAGAATGCACTCGGTGAAGGAGGTTGTGGATCTGTGTTTGCTGGCTGTCGCAAATCCGATCATTTAGCCGTTGCCATCAAACACGTCCCCAACAAGTTTGTGTGCTGCAAACACAAAGATGATAATGGCAGAGAGTTATCTGTTGAAGTGGCTGTGATGTTGAAACTGCAGAGTGGAACATCCAACTCAGAAGGCAAGCAAAGCACCAATCACCATGCTGGACTGGTATGAGCTGCCACATGAGCTCATTTTAGTTTTGGAGAGACCAGTACCAAGCAGTTGATCTTCTGGATTATGTTTTAGCCCGTAACGATCATTTAGTGAAGAGGAAGCCAAGACTTCCATGAAACAACTAGTCAAAGCAGCCATTCACCTTCAGGACGAAGAGATTTTCCACAGAGACATCAAACTGGAAAATATCTTAATAGAAACGAGTTCAGGCGCCCCACGAGTCCGTGTAATTGACTTTGGACTCAGCTGCTTCACAAGGACAAAAATAAAACATCACACCTTCTATGGCACCACAGACCACGTCCCTCCAGAATGGTGGGATCATCATGCATACAGTGCTGGACCCTCAACGGTCTGGCAGCTGGGAATTAAATGAAATCCTCCACATGAGCCGTTTCAGTACAGGTAAATTCCTGAGAAAAGAGATTAAGATGAAGAAAAACCTTTCTGATGACTGCAAAAACTTCCTGAGAAAATGTTTCATCAGAAACCCAAGGAAGCGCCCCACTCTGAAAAAGCTGCTGCGTCACCCTTGGCTCAAATAAATTCTAAAATCAACTTCTCAGCCAAAGTCCCACATGTGTTCCTTCAACGGTAAAGACAAAGATCCACAAGAAAAAAAACCACGTCACTTTCATCCTCAGAAAGAAATGACGTTGTTACAGCATCATGATAAGAAGCCAGACATCCGAATGTACTTTAATAGGAGTTAAAGAAAGCTAAAAATAGACAAGTAAACAAGATAGAATGAAGAACGGGAAAAAGCTCACTGACAGTACAATGTACCTTAGTATTATTAGAAACGGAAAAGCTAAAAAGTATGAAAAACTATCTTATATACAGAATGGAAATGAGCTTGTTGACATCCTGCATTGTACATCAGTGTTATAGTAGTAAATGAGAATAATAAAATATTGTATATACTGTAAAAAATAGATAAATAAATAAAATAAATAATGATATAGAGAACTGCAAACATATCTTAGTTTCAAATTGGCAAGCTCTTCCATTCTCAAGTGGGTTTCTCTCAATACAAGACTAGTTTGAGCAGGAGGTGATCTTCAAATCTCTAAAGCTGCGTTCACACCGACTGTGGACTTGCACGGCGAGAAGCGGACAGTTTCAATTTAAAGTCAAGTGTATTGATGCGATCTGAGGGTCCTGGCGGGCTGCAATTTGAGCGGTGGGCGTGGCCAAAAGACCAGACAGCAATGCGATTGAGCGGCACAGCTCCATGTGAGTGTCAGGCACTGCAGACCAGAGTTTAAAAAAATCAAAACCTTTGGGAGATCGCCTCATTGTGTCAATCAATCAGAGACTCTAGCTTTGGCATGGACGTTTTCATGACAGCAGCAGAATACACATCCAATATGGTGGGATCGATCCATAGTTCTCCTGAACTTCCATCCATTTCCTAACCTTCTGTATCGGGTGGTTTCTGGAACCTGTCCTGGCTGCTGTCTGGAGAGACCGAGAGACAGCTGGAGAGATCACCCTTGCTATGCTGGCTCCCGGGAGATGAGCTGGCTGGCCAGACAGAGCTCTCCTACTGCTGCAGGCTCTTGAGGTTTGATGGCCTTTGGGAGCATCCCTCCTCAAATGAAAGAATCAATGTTTGAAAGTTTGATTTGAGAGATGCGTTTGTTTGGATCTACCTGCAGCACCGCCATCACCTTAAGAATGTCGACAAACTTTTTCTACTTCTTTGGGCTTTGTCTAATCATAACTAGAAGCCTTGAGCTCGTTGAAGGACCAGTAGTCAAAATTGTCTTTGACTTTTTCCATGTTTTTATGGATGTTGTTCGTGTGAATCCAGCTCCAGACAACCTTGGAGTTCTCTTCAGATTGAGTGAAAAACTTGTTGATGTACAAGCACTGTCTAAAAGTTCATTGTCAGGATTCCTTGCATTTTCACCAAGGCTCTGATGATTTTGTATTATAAGACTTGAGTGGTGGATGTTTGTAAACACAATGTACAGCTGTTCAACTGCCGTACAACTGCCGTTCAACTGCTGTTCAACTGCCATTCAGCCTCGTTCAACTGCTGTTCAAATGCCGTTCAACAGCTGTTCAACTGCCGTTCAACTGCCGTTCAACTGCCGTTTAGCGCCCGTTCAACTGCCTTACAACTGCTGTTCAACTGCCCTTCAACTGCCATTCAGCGCCGGTTCAACTGCCGTTCAACTGCCGTACAACTGCCGTTAAACTGCTGTTCAACTATCGTTCAACTGCCGTTCAGCGCCCCCAATGAATGGATGGATGAATGCAATTACTTATGGATGGATGCATGGACGCATGGATGGATGGATGGATGGACGCATGGATGGATGGATGGATAAATGGATTGATGGAAGGATGGATTCGTGGAGGGGTCCAGAGGAAGCGCTACATCCAGGTTCTACATGAGAGAGGCACCGCTGAAGAACTCAGACCCACCTTGAACTGTTTCATCTGAGCAGGAGAAACCTGTCACAGTGGTGAGTTTTCATTTCTGCTTTCAAAAAGTTCCAGAATCCTGTTACCAGCGTCTGTTTTTGTCTCCAGGTTCTCCTGTGGCAGAGAAGGTGGGAGAGAGCTGAGCCTGAGCACCAAGCTGGACTTCTCCCTGCTGCTCTGGCTGTTTAAAGGCTGTCCTCTCAGGAGGGACTAGTAGACAAGAAGATGCTGGAGGAGACGTTGCCCCACCATCATCACCAACGCTCTGCTGCATCTCAGCTCCTCGTCCTTTGGTCTCCAAAGCTGCACCGCCTCTTCTTCCTGTGGATGTGCCGTGGAGCACCGTCTTCAGGAGGAGAAAGACAGTGGAAGCAGACAGTGGAAGCAGCAGCTGCTGCTGTACCAGAGCGAGGACCTTGAAGTTTGCAACAAATCTAAACGCATAGACTGCACTTTACAAGCATAAATACAACATGAGGTTTTCTGAAGCAAAGAAAGCAAAAATAAAAGCAGTGAAGAAGACGGCATAAAAAAATAATCTTTACAACGACTTGTGGATCCACATCTTCTCTCAAAGCTTATGCTTTAAAAAATTATCCCTTTTGGCTTCAAGTTGTTCATCAAATCTGAAAAAGAAGCAGAAAAACAACACAAACTGTTAAACACAAAGACTTCACATCACTATGATGCTCTGACTCTGTTCTCAGTCATCCAAAAGCCCTCAATCCCAACACTGAGTGACATCATTGTGACCTTAATGCACTTTATAAACTCCTTTTTTCACTGAAATCATTTCAGACACATTGTGAATATCTTTTAGATTTTTTTTTAATCTTACAAAGATTTGAAACCTTCTGTTGTGAGTGTCCAAGGCGGTCTCGAACCCGCGACCTTCGCCTCGTCTTTCATTTGCATTAGAGTATCGTTTGAAAAGTTTTCTCGTTGTCATTGTGGGTCAGTTACTTGTGTTAACCTGTTGCTTATGAATCCACTGATCACAAGCTCTTCATTCCACTGCTGTACAATCACTGTCAGTCATAAGGGACTGAATTGTTTCATTTCTTATGAGAGGAATCAAACAGGACAGGTGTTCTAACAATGCAGGTGAACACATGTGGATCATGGACACATGTATGTACATATGGATCAAGCGTGACTGACACGAGCTGCTCTGCCAGCATCAGTCTGTGTTCCTCTGTGCTGTGGACAGCTGTCATGAACTTGAAGCAGAAGAAGAACCTGCTCTGATGCTTTCTTCTGTTTTGTCTCAAACCTGATAAGAAACAAAATGAACAGAAAATATATTATTTAATCTAACAGAAACTACTGTGAGGAGTTGTTGATATCTCACCCTCGCGCCTCCTTCTCCACCTCCTCCAGTGTTTTGGCCCTGTGGCTCTCCTTTGGGGCCCCAGGGCTTGAGCCTCATTTCAGGCTTTTAGGAGGAGCGTCCCGTTAGACGAAACTAAACAAAGCGAAGACCAATGAAAAACTGAAGAGATGGTGATGAAAAGAACCAACTGGCCATTGAAGCTCCTGATTGGCTAAACACACCTGATCCAGGTAATCACCAGCAAATTGAGCAGGATTTCTGGAAAATCAGCAGGAGGCCAGCCCTTGAGGACTGGATTCTGACACCCCTGTCCTAGAACTTCCAACAGACTCCCAGATGATGAAACAGCCTCGTTAGCAGAGAGCAGAACGTTGATCTGATCTGTTGGAACTACTCCATCCTGAAGCTTCACTGCTGAGTTCCTGTCCACCAGAGGGCAGCGCGCCTTCATTCCTGCAGCGTCTGAAGAATCTGCAGCCGTTCAAACACACCCTGTTACTGAGGAACAAAGACGGCCTTCAGGAATGTGGTTCTGCTGCAGGATGTTACTCCAAACCAAAGCAGAGAAAAAGTCCCAAAGATCATCTGGAAGATCCACATTCTTTCAGTCAGAGCTGCTCTCACTATTAGACTCTTGTTCAAAACAGTCTGAATGTTGATGTTACTGATCTGCTTCGGTCAGCACTAAAAGGTCAGAGGTCAGAGCAGAGCTTTCAGTCAACGGTTTGATCTGAAACTCTGAATGTTCCAATCAAATCAGAACAATGTTGGTGTTTGCAGATCCATTCATCAAATCTGATGATGTGTTTGAGCTCAAAGGATACATTTCTGATTTGAACAGACGACCACCGTGACCATGAAGGCATCAGAGCTTCCTGCAACAAACTTCAACATGTCGGCTGTGTGGGAACAACCTGTCAGTTTATCTGATAGTAAAGGAATCCAGACGACGAGGAAGACAGACGAGAAGGAAAGTACTGCAGAGAGTTTGGAAGATGTCAGGAACAGAAAAACAGACTCAGGAGGTTGAAGGAAGATCAGCAGGTAATGAGGTGGAGAACAGAGTCCTGAAACATTCAGACCTGAATGAACATCTTCATGTTTGTCCTTTTTTCCCAGCCGTTCTTGAAGCTGAATCTCCTGACCTCAGATGACCTCTGCTGCTAGAATAAAGCATATCAATGATAGAACATGAGAGTCTGCTGATCCTCTGACCTTCACTAACAGACTCGTCTCTGTTTGAACTCACTTTTTCTCTTTTTCTAAACTTCCTGCTCTGATAAATGAGTCAAACTAAAGTGTTTTCTGCTCCTTCACATCTTTCTTCTCTGCTGGAATCTGTCAGAGTTTCCTGGTATCTGATACGGTTTGCTCTTAACCAGAACAGAAAGAAGGGAGATGAAGCCGATTTTACACTAAAAGTATTTTAATATGACGATAATGAACAACAAACATGGTGTTGGATGAGTGTCTGTGTTTGTTAGTGTCTGTTTGTAATGTAGCAGATAAACAGAACCAAACACATGAGAGCATGCAGGGGGGAGGAGGGGAGAACCTCCGAGCTGTCGCAGTGATCTGGACGACCAGAGGAGGAGAACGACCTCAGGCTGTAACAGGAACTCTGACAGATCTGGAAGATCCACATTCTTTCAGTTTACTGTTTGCTTTGTGGATTAAATCTCTTCCTCAAACTGATGTTCTGACTTGTTCACACTCAGACTTCTGCTCGTTTGCTGAGTCATGTTACCCATCTGAAACTTCTCAGGTCAGTTTCCAAACATCCTGCAGCTCCTGACAGTCATTTCACCTCCAACCAGAAGCCCCGCCCCCTTTTTCATGTCCGCCGTGTTGATGAGCATCAGAAAAAAAGCCTGATCAGATCCTGATCCTCTGACTGTGGAGCAGTGGCTGTTCACTTGGTAGACAACAGGCAGGTTGAGGGTTTGATTCCAGGAATGGTCACAGTCTGTGTCAGGAGGAGAATCTGACATCATCATTTCCAGCTGATGCCCCGCCCACCTTGTGCTGCCCCGCCTCCATCCCAGGTGGACTCTTCCTGGGTTCCGAGTCAGTGATCTGTGCTGCAGCTGCGTTGACAACGGTGAGTGGAGACTCTTCTTCTTCTTCAGCTCTTTGAAGAAACTGAAGTGAGTTTGTTTCTGGAACTTTGTCTTCACTAACTTGACTGTTTGTTTGGGAATGTTTGGAGAAGATCTTCTTCTTTCTCTGCAAACTCTCATCACTCTGCTGTTTCCAAAGCTTCATCATTGTTGGATTCTTCATCAACAACATGGAGGATTCTTCTTGATCGAAGTCAACAACAATCAGCTGATGTTTGTTGTGTTTAATCCAAACATTTCCTGGAATCAAACTGTGGTCTTCAGCATCAAATTTGGGATTTCCAAACCTTCCTGTTCTCCTGCATCCAAATCTGTGTTGATGTGAAAGTCTCTGCTGGAGCTTTGAGAGGAAGAATTCATGTCTTTCTTTCTTTCAGCTCATTCTTTGATTTCTATCTGTTTTTCTGGATGGGCTTCATGTTTCCTGAATTGGTAGAAACAGGAAGTTTGTTGTTTCTCTTTGTCAAAGTGACTGAATGACTGAAATGTTTGCCTCCATCATGGAGTGTTTGCTGCTGCAGCTCCATGTCTCCATCTGGTGGAGGGAGAGCAGAAGTGCAGCAGCTGATGTTTAGCAGCTTCCTCTGATGATGATGATGAGGGTTTCCTCTGCAGATGAAGGATGAAGGTGTGTGTGAGCTGATGTGGATCCAGTGAATCCAGCAGCATGGATCAGTGTGAGGACACACAGGAGGGAGCCCCTCCCTCTAAAAGCACTCTGTGTGGGGAAGATGAGAGCCAGAGCAAAGCTCAGAGGTGAGATGAACATCTGCAACTGTCCAGGACTCTTCTCCATGTCAGAGCTCAGCACTCACACCAGCAACCTTCATTCTTCACAGGAACCAACCTGGATCTGGGACCTGATTCTGGATCCAGCTGTGTGTCCTTCAGGAGTGACATGGTCAAAGGGTAAACCTCCTGAATTCAGTTCAGCAGTGGAACAGTAAGTGTTTGTCAGAGATAAAGGAGGCTGGATAATAGTTCAGATGATCAATAGTTTCAGATGAATGACTTGAGTTCTGGTTCAGTTCTGGATCTCTCTGATCAGACTCACTTGGAGCATCATGTGTGATGAGCTCTTTTCAGTTGAGTCTTCTGAGAGTCTCTCTGAGAGCAGAGATGTTGGAAGAAGAAAACATGTGACTCTGACTGACAGCAGCTCCAGTCTAATGAGAAGGATCACTGCCAGACTCCTAGGATTCAGATTTCATGGCTTTCCAAACATCCGATTGTTCTAGTTTGACTTTCTGCTTTCAGAATTTCTACTTTTCTAAATGTAGATTTGAATCCACTTTTCTAGAAAAAAGTCTTGTTTGACTCTCAGAAATGATCCAACATTTGAGCTCAAACTCTAACCTAAACTTTTGATCCAAACATGTCGTGTTATTCCAGACTAAACAGCTCAGTCGTGTTCATGTCAAAGTCCATCAGCTGTTCATGAAGACGCAGATCCTCCAACACTCTGATGTGTTTGTGTTTGCAGAGGTCAACAGGTCACACAGAGAGTCCAGTCTGCAGCATCCAGCTGTGTCTCCATGAGAGTGACGGTCCAAAATAGAACCCCCAGACTTCAGAACTGAACCAGGACCTTCAGACTCACAGTAAGAAGCAGTTTCTAGTGAACAAAGCAGAGTTCATCTCTCAGCAGGAACAACGTTCTCCTCTAGAACATCAGCCGATCCATCAGGAAGTCAACCATCTGCTGTGACCGTTTCAGGTCTGAGAGGAAAGAAAAGAGCTGGACAACTTTGGACACAAAGCTCAGTCTGTGAGGATGAAGCAAACAGCTGAGTCCAGACATGAGCTGGTCAGAGAGAAGGACACGGAGAATCCTGTTCCCAGCAAACGTTTGTGTATTTTCTGTTGAAGTTGAGAGTTACAGGACTTAAGAATGTGTGAGTGTGTGTGGCTTAGCTTCTACACACACAGCAGCAAGAATATGTGGAGGTGCGGTCTCTAATAGAAAAATGACTCAAAGATAGAAAGATGACATCACCAATAAGAGTGTTTCAAAATAAAATACCTAAGAAAATAAAAGACTTTTATAGATACATAACCCCTCAATGCCGGGACTTATTTCCAATTATTAAAAAAAATCAATCCTGTTTTTGGTTTTCTAATAGAAACTAAATTAAGTTGAGATAATAAATGTAATCAAATCACCTAAAACAGATTTTAGAATTTTAGGTTTGTCACTAATAAACAACAGCAGGCATCTATGAAAAAACATCTGTTCCCATTTCCAGAATGAAGAGACTTTTATTCATGAAACACAGTTATTTCCAGTGTTTTCACTCTAATGACTGACAGAACTAAGAAACCACTACCATGAGCTAAAAAACACATTCTAAACTAAACTCTGGAATTGTTCTTTCAATACAGAAAGTCTGCACTGCTTCAGTCTAACTGTAAAATGCAGTAAAACTGTTGCTGTTTTTGTGGAAACTGTCTCATTCCCCTAAGAGGTAACACTCCTCCACCACTGCAATGTTGTCTGGAAATGCTCCAACAGTGTTTTGTTCTGGTGGGTTTGCATTCATGGGTGTAGAGGTTGTAGATTCAGCTCTCAGCCAGTGCTGAGACGAGGGTGTTTGATCTAACTCCCCACCCTCTGCTGAGTCTGTTTATCCACATGCAGTGGAGGACAGGGACGCCTAAGCTCACAAGTGTCTTCATGATTGTTAGGGAGATGGTGTTAAACCTGACCTACAGTCCACAACGAAGTAGCAACCGACGAGCTCCCTGTTGCTCTGGTGGACAGAGACAACTGGCCCACAGAGTCATTCAGCAGACCAGAGATGAACATTGTTTTCAGCAGGAGCACTATGGAGGTGGTTTTTAAAAACATTGTGGTTCTGTGGTGAGGATCAATCAACTGTGACTGAAATCTGATGAAAAAAAAAAAACTCTTCGTCTTCCTCTTTCAACTTTGATGACCGTTCCCAAATCCATGAAACGATCCACCACGGACTAAATCCAGAACTTTTTTATACCCTCCAACAGTCAAACGGACTCAAGTCAACAATGAGGTCATCATGTTTGTGATTATGGGGCTGGAACTGGATGTCTGTCTAACCAAAGGTCTGGCACCAACTGATGTCCTCTCTACTAGAATTAGAATCTTATTTGGAACACGAGGGAAAATCTGTGCATCCAGTAACGCCCTCTTGTGGTGCCTCATGGTAACTGCAGCAGCAGCATGCTGCTAAAACCATTCTGTTTGTTGATGTGATTTCCTTTGTAAAATGTTCTGAATGTCAACAGACTTTGACCTTCTTTGGAGTGAAGTGTTTTCTCTGCATGTTTGTGAACGTTTGTTTCTGTTCATTGTGTTCAGTTCATTCAAGTCAATGTTTTTCCATGAAAAAAACATCCATGACTTGTGGTTTCTACCGTCTCCTTCTTCAGAGGACGAAACAAATCCAACGGTTAGTGAATTTTCAAAAGGATTAATAGTTTTTATTTCATCATTATTTTTTTTTTTTTTCTGATAAAGACCTGAGAGATAAAATGTTAGAAGAAATACAATTCTCTTTAAAATGTGGACAGTGGGATGAAAATCCTCTTCCTGGTGGATTTTCAGAATAACTGGTTTTGATTGGTTGGTTTAGCAGGTGGAGCCTTTGGCTCAAAGACATTATAGACACTTCAATGACTTTTCTATAGACATAGACAGAGAACGTGTTGATATGATCCACTGGTTTTGCTGATCTAAATATGAGATTATTTCATAGAATCTAATAATTCATGTAAAAACTCCCACAGTAACTTTATGAATAATAAATGGAACTACAGAGGAACAAATATTGTAAATATGCTTCTATGTGTTGTTTAGTTGGGTCATTTTCCATTGGAGTGAATGAGGACTGACTTGTTTGTAGAACATTCTAGCTGTGACTTGGTGAACTGACCCGACTCCAGTTAGTTTTTGTTTGAAACCCACCAGCACAGACAGAATGGAGCTGATTGTTCTGATTCTCCACAGAGTGGACCAGCAGAGCTCAGAGACTCCCAGTGGTCAGTCTGTCCAGCAGCATCAAACACGCTGGACTCCATCTTTTCTGGTCTGTACATGAACAACAACTACTTTTCCATCATTCTGTCCACAGTCATCTCAATGCCTGCACTTTGGAGACCAGTGGATTGTCAGTGTGTCCAACATGGAGCTGATGTTTGGCTCCATGACTTCACTCTGATTGGCTCATTCATTCTCTAGAATTCTGTTGCAGCTGCTGGAGGACAACAGGTCACTTTTGTGA
>BOLG01000376.1:0-25381 GCA_016861445.1 Oryzias woworae
TTTTTCTGGATTTTTCTACACTTCCAATAGTTTGTTTCCAAAAGAGTCCAACATGAAATCCAACATTTCAACAAGTTTCTAATGTGCTTTTTGTTCTGTGATTTGAAAGGAACCAGAGAGTTTGAAACTTTCTTTGTTCATTCATTTTGTGTTCAGATCATTCAAATGTGATCAAGATTTTCCTATTGAAGTTTTTTTTTAACCCATATTCAAAGTGATCTTCAATTCTCAAAGAACAATTCACTTTACAATGTAATCATGTTATGTTAAATTTTTTTTACAATTTAGAGTATTCAAGAAGAAGAAATACAATTGAATCTGACATTTTGAAATCAAAGCAAATCAATTGGATTTGAAATCGTCATGTTTTTTTGTTTCATTTGTTTCAAATAAAAATTCATTTTTCAACTGTCAGTTCAATTGCATTTCTGCCATGCATTTAAAAATGTGTTTGTATTAAAAATTCATGATGATAAATGACATTTCAATTCCTCGTCTGTTTTCACTTCATTTTAAAGTCATTTCAAATGGATTGAATCTTAATTTACCAACATGTTGGTCAAAATGTCAAAATCCTAAAGAAGTTGCTAAACCTCCAGCTGCATCACTGCTCCTGAACACACTTTTTCGTCTAAATTCAGGTTGATGAACTGCAGTTTGTCAGAGATCAGCTGTGAAGCTCTGAGTTCAGCTCTGAAGAAAAACCCGTCCTAATCTGACAGAACTGGACCTGAGCTACAACGAGAACCTGCAGGATTCAGGAGTTCTTCATCTGTGTGGTTTTCTGGAGAGTCCAGACTGCAGACTGCAGACTCTGAGGTCAGACTCCATGTTTCAGTTGTGTTCACATCAATTGTGAGAAAAGTTTGTTGACACTAAACGGCAGACATGAGGCTGATGTTCTCCTGCTGCATGCTGACCATCTTCATGCTGAAGGCTGTTTTCTTCTTCTTCTTGCTTTAGTCCATTCACTGTGCAGAAGATCTCATGTTTGAATGTTTCTTTCCATCTTCTTCTTCATTTCTATTTCTAATGTCAGTTTCCTTCAGGACTGATCTTTTCTTTTCCACAAAGGTCTGCAGATGTTTCCTCTTCTCATCCTCTTCACGCAGATGGAAGGAAAGCTCCTTCCTGAAGATCAAACTGATCCTGATAGGCATGAAGGTTGATGTTTTCTGGAGTTCAGCCTCATTCCAATAACAGCAGAGCCGAGAGCCTGTGCTTGTTGTGATTCACAATCAAGACTTGATCTTCAGGCAGAGTTCTTCATGTGGAGAAAGCTTGAATTAATTTCTAGAAATACATATATTTATATAAAAGATTCATAAATGTGTCATTAACGATTTAAAAATTGGCATTAAAAATAGTATTGTCATGAAACGTGTCGATATTTTATTTTTAAAATTGAATCATGCAGTTCGGCTTCCACGCGTGAGTCCAATTTCTATTATGCAAACTTTGTCAGGAATTATCCGTTTATAACCATGGTCACTTACAAAAGAAACAAATATTCAGTCAATTTTATTACTTTTATTTTTTCTGTTTAGATCACTTTTTCACAAAAGTGGATTTTTTATCGGTGGTGCAGCAGTGTGTCATGGTAACACTACATCGTGTCACTGAGCCCACAGACCTCGACTGCAGCGGCAAAGGAAAGCGATATATTTTGCTGATCGTCTTGATAGGTTCAATAAAGCAATCAGTTCAGAGAGAAAGTTCACCTTTAACGCTTGTTTCTTTCCACATCATGATGGAAAAGTTTGTTTTAAAAGAAGCCTGCCATGTAGAACATTGTGACCAGAACTTCTTTTAGGTGTTCATTCACACCCAGCAGCCAATCAGAATAGAGTATTCACCCGAACCATTTTAAAGTGCAGAAACACAATGTTAGTTTCTTCTGGCTGTACATCGTCATCTTTGTTTTCTTGAGTAATACTGCAGACATGAAAGTCTTTAGAGTTCTGCTTATCTTACTGTTGATGTGTTTTGTGCACAAATGACACTTCTGGGATTTTCATTTTTTTCTAAACCTTTAAAAAGCCTGTGACTTCTGGGATATCTGAGTTACAAATGAAAACATTTCAGATAAAAAAAAAATGAAGGAAAAGTTTTTCTCTTTGGCCTGTTTTTGGCTGGTTTGATTGCGACTGATAACTGGGTGACTTCTGAGTGGTGTTCATAGTTTTCCCAAGCGGTGTGATCGTCTGCAGCGTTTCTTTTTAACTTGAAGAACATCTTTGTCACTTGCTCTGTGCCGCGCAGGAACATGAAAGGCAGAGAGTAAGCGGTTTTTCGTCACTAAACAGAGGCAGGAAATACAAAGGAGAAAAAATCCAAATATCAAATGAAAAAAGGGAAAATCTCATTCTCTAGTGCTCCAGGATATGAGATATTACACATTTCTTTCCAGTAAACTTGTTCTATTTTGTATGATCTGGTCGTCCGCTCCTCTCTGTGTTTCTCTTTCTGTGGTGTGAAATTCAGTATTTTCTAACTTCTGAAGTGAATTTCATTTTCAATGTTTAAAAAGACATTTTTTCTGGAAAGAGTTTCCTCTGAGTCCTGCACACACTCTGATCGCTGTGACGCTTGTTCTGACCTCCAATGACCAGCGCCGTTCTTTCACTGACCACAGTTTGAATTCTACTAAAAAAATATAGGAGTGAGTGACCGGCTGCTCTAAATAACCTGAGACCAAAGGTTCAAATGTTTGAAAAGTAATAAGAACAAAAATAAAAAACGGTTCTTGATTGTTTTTAATAAAGACGTTTAAATCTGAATGCAGCAAATATAGAAGACTGAAGAAATAGAAAACTGACATTATTGTTGATTTATTTACTTATTGATTTTTGGTTATTTATTTTAACAATATTTTTTTTACAGAAAACAGTTAATAATACAGTACATGTTTCGTACACAATTTACAAACATAGAAGGGATCTAACTGAGGAAGTGATAAACTTCTTTATACTACTCGGGTCCTTTTCATCTTGTTTTGTGCTTTATAATAAAATTAAAAACTGAGAAGTTTGGAATTTCTTAAATTTATGATTCAATTGTCATTGGCTCCCAGACACCATCGAGCTGCGTGCTGCACGCTGAGGTTGCGGTCAAACCTCAGCCAGACTCTGCCTTCAGTGACCCCAAAGTTAAAGAACTGGAGAAAGTCAGATGAGATACAACACATCTGAAAATATTTCTTGAAAGAAAAAAAAAATTGTTTTGAAAGCAAATATTTCTTCCTTTATTTCAAATCATGAAGTTTTACTCTTAAAACTTATGATCTCAAAACTGTAATTTTTGTTTGAATTAGTGGCACAAAAAGTCCTTTATAGAAATGTCCTTCATAAATAACATCCATGTAAATAAAAAAGTAAATAAAACTGTATTTGCTCAACTGTTGCATTGATTCTCTGCAGCCTGGAGTTCTGTACCCTGATGGATTCCAATATCAACCATGGATTCATTATTGTTTTCAAATGTTAATAAAACTTAGTGATGGGTTTAGGGTTAGTTAGGTTCATTTTGGACTTCACTACCACCAAGATAATAAATGAAGTAAATGGAAAGTTCTCACTATAAATCCCACTGTTGATAAGATACTTCATTTAAAGGCTAAAAAATCAACTTTGTGAGTTTTTAAGTGTATTTCTACTGTTCATTTCCTCACTAGAAAGAACCCCAAAGCCGTTATTTTGATCCATTCACACATTTTTGAGTAATCCTCCAAAAACCACTGCTGTTTAGCCGCAGCCCCTCCCATACCCATGAAAAACAAGCGGGTCGTCACCGTGTGACGTAGACCAGTGAGAACCCATGAGAACAGCCCCTACCAGGAAGAGTCTGTGCTGCAAGCCCCGCCCCCAGGCTAACACAAACACAAACCCCCTTTCCCAGTGGAGCTAGCGGTGATCATCAAAACGACTCATAGAAGAAATGGTTCCTCTTGATCTGCAGAGAAAACAGCAGCTAGATTTTTTTGCTATACAATGTCTTTGAAGTGGAGAAAATGTTTTAGGCTGTGAGAGATTTCAGTGTTTGTTCAGCCTTCCCAAAGAAGAGCCCGCTCATCAGGAATAGTTGGAGTTTTTTTTTCCGGAGAGACAGACCGGCCAGAAACTTTTTGTCTGTGAAGCCAACTTGATTCTTCTCCGCGCTGTCATCTGGATCTCCAGCTGCACAGGCGTTTATCTTCTGAAGGCCAAGCAGCTAATGTTAGCATCTCTGCTAACATTAGCTGCTCCAAGCCTAGTTCTGTGTTTGTGTCGGAATCCAGTCAAAATGAAATGATCCATTCTATTGTTCCACGTCATCCATTCTTATCTCCAGGAAGTCAGATCCGATAATATTGTTGTTCATCTCAAAGCTCTGTCAAGTCAAAACTCCTCCATGAAGTCCACGAGGGTGCTAACCTGGCTTTGAGGTGCATCAGTGTCGTTATCTTAGCTTGGATGTCTTCAAGTGCCTTTTCTGATGTTCAAAATGTCAGATGCGTCTTGTTTTTTCTTAGGGGGCCATGGTCAGCTCTCAATATTGCAGACTTACTACTTTTTTGCAAGAATTCTGTGATAATTCAGGATTAAAGTTGCTTAAAGAGGCGATGAAGGTCAGGAGAGCTAGAAGCTAGAGTCTGCTAAAGACCCCGAACTGGAAAAAATAAATAACAAAAAATCGGGTTAGAGCGACAATCTCTTCTCACAAGGAGATTTTTTCCCCACTGGGATCATAAAGAAAGAGTCTGTTTTAATCTCATTGGTCCGTTCACGCAGCGCTGTTAATCAACCCCCGCCCACCTATATAAACACTGACACTTTTTTCAATAAAACATGATTGTTTCACATAATGTACATTTCATTTCCTCATCAGTCTTCATGAACAGGAGATTTAAATTAATGTAAGAAAAACAAAAACAAAGTTTTGTCGCGGTGACATTAAAACATAATAATTCCTCAGAGTGTGAATTGGTTTTATTTATTTGTCTTTTTTGTATTTTGTTGTGTGTTTTAATTGTAAATCACTTTGAGCTGCAACACATGAAAAGTGCTTTTTGTAAATAAAGCTGGATTGATTAATTGATGAGTCAGTTTGTTGAAATAGAACCAAACAAGGTCACATTATACCCAGACTTTCTTTCTGTTCTGCCAAATGTCAAAAATGAAATGTGAACAAGTTTGAAATCTGTTCCCTAAACTGGCTGCCTCTGTGGCGTGTGGGAGGAGCTAACAGCTAATGTATTTGATCACGACATGAAGCTTTATTTGTATTTCATTTACAATACATGGAAGACACGGATGATGTTTAAAGATCAGTTTGTTTTCTTTTCAAAGAGCTCTTCAAAACATCGGTGAATCACGTCTTCATGTAGATCACGGCCATCAAAAAGAAATGAACAAATAAATAAACCTTCTACCCACAAAAAAAGAAGTAAAAGTCAGTCATCAAATAGTAAACATTCCTTAAGACAAACCTGTGCTTGTGGTGACAGCGGTTGTTCTGAACTCATCACACTAGAATTCTAGAAAGTTAAATTCTAGAAAGTTAAAATTTTAGAATGTTAAATCTCAGTAAATCTGTGTTTTCTCTTAATTTTTTCCTTTAAAGAATACATCTATAAGAATATAAAGAATACATCTTTTTTCATTCATTTATTTTCTAAACTGTTTTGTCACTTTTGGGGTCACGGTGCGGCTGGAGCCTAACTGGGTCACTCATGGCAAAAGCAGGGGATACCCCTGGACTGGTCGCCAGTCTGTCACAGGGGCCACAATCACACATCCATGCACACTCACATCCACACCTCGGGACAATTTTAAAGTGACCAATTAACCTATGAATTAGTTTTTCGAGAGTGGGATGAAGCCGAAGTTCCCGGAGAAAACCCACGCATGCGTGAGAAGAACATTAAATCTCCACACAGAAAGGTCACCTTTGGTGACACTGTTTCAGTCCCTGAGCCAGGACTTGACCCTGAGGCCTTGTTGATGTGAGGCAAAAGCGCTGACCACTGCGCCACAGTGCAGTCCTACATGATACCATAACTTTTTCCAGTTGTGTGCAGGACCACATTCAGACATTTTGGGCCCCGTGGATCCTAATGTGTTTCAAGGCCCCTCTACAGTTTACAGATGTCAGTAAAATGCTTTCAAAAGGAGAACTCAAGACTTTTTCACTGTTTTCTGCACAACCTGCTTTTTCCAGTCAGGATGAAGAGAGAAAGGAAAGTTTAACTCTGATTCATGCTTTTATTTTGGTGAACATCTTTGAGTTTCTGCAGAGAAACTTCATGTTTACCTGGATTTTTCTACACTTCTAATAGTTTGTTTCCAAAAGTCCAACATGAAATCCAACATTTCAACAAGTTTCTAAATGTGCTTTTTGTTCCTGTGATTTGAAAGGAACCAGAGAGTTGAAACTTTCTTTGTTCATTCATTTTATGTCAGATCCATTCAAATGTGATCAAGATTTCCTATTGAAGTTTTTTTAACCCATAATTCAAAGTGATCTTCAATTCTCAAAGAACAATTCACTTTACAATGTAATCATGTTATTTGTGAAATTCATTTTACAATTAGTATTCAAGAAGAAGAAATACAATTGAATCTGACATTTTGAAATCAAAGCAAAATCAATTGGATTTGAAATCGTCATGTTTTTTGGTTTCATGTTTCAAATAAAAATTTCATTTTTCAACTGTCAGTTCAATCTGCATTTCTGCCATGCATTTAGAAAATGTGTTTTGTAATGAAAAATTCATGATGATAAATGACATTTCAATTCCTTGTCTGTTTTCACTTCATTTTAAAGTCATTTCAAATGGATTGAATCTTAATTTACCAACATGTTGGTCAAAATGTCAAAATCCAAAAGAAGTTGCTAAACCTCCAGCTGCAATCACTGCTCCTGAACACACTTTTCTGTCTGATTTCAGGTTGATGAACTGCACTTTGTCAGAGATCAGCTGTGGAGCTCTGAGTTCAGCTCTGAAGAAAAACCCGTCTAATCTGACAGAACTGGACCTGAGCAACAACAAGAAACCTGCAGGATTCAGGAGTTCTTCATCTGTGTGGTTTTCTGGAGAGTCCAGACTGCAGACTGCAGACTCTGAGGTCAGACTCCATGTTTCAGTTGTGTTCACAGCAATATGATGAGAAGTTGTGTTGACACTAAACTGCAGACATGAGGCTGATGTTCTCCTGCTGCATGCTGACCATCTTCATGCTGAAGGCTGTTTTCTTCTTCTGAGCTTTAGTCCATTCACTGTGGCAGAAGATCTCATGTTTGAATGTTTCTTTCCATCTTCTTCTTCATTTCTAATGTCAGTTTCCTTCAGGACTGATCTTTTCTTTTCCACAAAGGTCTGCAGATGTTTCCTCTTCTTCATCCTCTTCACTGCAGATGGAAGGAAAGCTCCTTCCTGAAGATCAAACTGATCTGATATGGATGAAGGTTGATGTTTTCTGGAAGTTCAGCCTCATTCCAATAACAGCAGGAGCCGAGAGCTCTTTGCTTGTTGTGATTCTACAATCAGAGACTTGATCTTCAGGCAGAGTTCTTCATGTTGGAGAAAGCTTGAATTAAATTTGCATATAAATACATATATTTAATATAAAAAGATTCAATAAATGTGTCATTAACGATTTAAAAATTGGCATTAAAAATAGTATTGTCATGAAACGTGTCGATATTTATTTTAAAATTGAATCATGCAGTTCAGGCTTCCACAGCGTGAGTCAATTTCTATTAATGCAAACTTTGTCAGGAATTATCCGGTTTATACCATGGTCACTTACAAAAGAAACAAATATTCAGTCAATTTTATTACTTTATTCTTTTCTGTTTAGATCACTTTTTCACAAAAAGTGGATTATTTTATCGGTGGTACAGCATGTTGTCATGGTAACACTACATCGTGTCACTGAGCCGCCACAGACCTCGACTGCAGCGGCAAAGGAAAGCGATATATTTGCTGATCGTCTTGATAGGTTCAATAAAGCATCAGTTCAGAGAGAAAGTTCACCTTTAACGCTTGTTTTTTCCACATCATGATGGAAAAGTTTGTTTTAAAGAAGCCTGCACATGTAGAACATTGTGACCAGAACTTCTTTTTAGGTGTTCATTCACACCCAGCAGCCAATCAGAATAGAGTATTCACCCGAACCATTTAAAGTGCAGAAACACAATGTTAGTTTCTTCTGGCTGTACATCAGCATCTTTGTTTTCTTGGAGTAATACTGCAGACATGAAAGTCTTTAGAGTTCTGCTTATCTTACTGTTGATGTGTTTTTTTTTTGCACAAATGACACTTCTGGGATTTTCATTTTTTTCTAAACCGTTTTAAAAGCCTGTGACTTCTGGGATATCTGAGTTACAAATGAAAACATTTCAGACAAAAAAATGAAGGAAAGTTTTTCTCTTTGGCCTGTTTTTGGCTGGTTTTGATTGCGACTGATAACTGGGATGAACTTCTGAGTGGTGTTCATAGTTTTCAAGCGGTGTGATCGTCTGCAGCGTTTCTTTTTAACTTGAAGAACATCTTTCTCATTTGCTCTTTGAACGCGCAGGAACATGAAAGGCAGAGGAGGAAGCGGTTTGCTCGTCCACTAAACAGAGGCAGGCAATACAAAGGAGAAAAAATCCAAATATCAAATGAAAAAAGGGAAGAATCTCATTCTCTAGTGCTCCAGGATATGAGATATTACACATTTCTTTCCAGTAACTTGTTCTATTTTGTATCTGGTCGTCCGCTCTCTCTGTGTTTCTCTTTCTGTGTGTGAAATTCAGTATTTTCTAACTTCTGAAGTGAATTTCATTTTCAATGTTAAAAAGACATTTTTCTGGAAAGAGTTTCCTCTGTAGTCGCACACTCTGATCGCTGTGACGCTTGTTCTGACCTCCAATGACCAGCGCCGTTCTTTCACTGACCACAGTTTGAATTCTACTATAAAAATATAGGAGTGAGTGACCGGCTGCTCTAAATAACTTGAGACCAAAGTTCAAATGTTTGAAAAGTAATAAGAGACAAAAATAAAAAACGGTTCTTGATTGTTTTAATAAAGACGTTTAAATCTGAATGCAGCAAATATAGAAGACTGAAGAAATAGAAAACTGACATTTATTGTTGATGTATTTACTTATTGATTTTTGGTTTATTTATTTTAACAATATTTTTTTTACAGAAAACAGTTAATAATACAGTACATGTTTCTTACACATTTACAACATAGAAGGGATCTAACTGAGGAAGTGATAAACTTCTTTATACTCTGGTCCTTTTTCATCTTGTTTTGTGCTTTATAGTAAAATTAAAAATTGAGAAGTTTGGAATTTCTTAAATGTATGATTCAAATTGTCATTGGCTCCCAGACACCATCGAGCTGCGTGCTGCACGCTGAGGTTGCGGTCAAACCTCAGCCAGACTCTGCCTTCAGTGACCCCAAAGTTAAAGAACTGGAGAAAGTCAGATGAGATACAACACATCTGAAAATATTTCTTGAAAGAAAAAAAAATTGTTTTGAAAGCAAATATTTCTTCCTTTATTTCAAATCATGAAGTTTTACTCTTAAAACTTATGATCTCAAAACTTTAATTTTTGTTTGAATTAGTGGCACAAAAAATCCTTTATAGAAATGTCCTTCATAAATAACATCCATGTAAATAAAAAAGTAAATAAAACTGTATTTGCTCAACTGTTGCATTGATTCTCTGCAGCCTGGAGTTCTGTACCCTGATGGATTCCAATATCAACCATGGATTCATTATTGTTTTCAAATGTTAATAAAACTTAGTGATGGGTTAGGGTTAGTTAGGTTCATTTTGGACTTCACTACCACCAAGATAATAAATGAAGTAAATGGAAAGTTCTCCCTATAAATCCCACTGTTGATAAGATACTTCATTTAAAGGCTAAAAAATCAACTTTGTGAGTTTTTAAGTGTATTCTACTGTTCATTCTTCACTAGAAAGAACCCCAAAGACGTATTTGATCCATTCACACATTTTTGAGTAATCCTCCAAAAACCACTGCTGTTAGCCGCAGCCCCTCCCATACCCATGAAAACAAGCGGGTCGTCACCGTGTGACGTAGACCAGTGAGAACCCATGAGAACAGCCCCTACCAGGAAGAGTCTGTGCTGCAAGCCCCGCCCCCAGGCTAACACAAACACAAACCCCCCTTTCCCAGTGGAGCTAGCGGTGATCATCAAAACGACTCATAGAAGAAATGGTTCCTCTTGATCTGCAGAGAAAACAGCAGCTAGATTTTTTTGCTATACAATGTCTTTGAAGTGGAGAAAATGTTTTTAGGCTGTGAGAGATTTCAGTGTTTGTTCAGCCTTCCCAAAGAAGAGCCGCTCATCAGGAATAGTTGGAGTTTTTTTTCCGGAGAGACAGACCGGCCAGAAACTTTTTGTCTGTGAAGCCAACTTGATTCTCCGCGCTGTCATCTGGATCTCCAGCTGCACAGGCGTTATCTTCTGAAGGCCGAGCAGCTAATGTTAGCATCTCTGCTAACATTAGCTGCTCCAAGCCTAGTTCTGTGTTTGTGTCGGAATCCAGTCAAAATGAAATGATCCATTCTATTGTTCCACGTCATCCATTCTTATCTCCAGGAAGTCAATCCGATAATATTGTTGTTCATCTCAAGCTCTGTCAAGTCAAAACTCCTCCATGAAGTCCACGAGGGGTGCTAACCTGGCTTTGAGGTGCATCAGTGTCGTTATCTTAGCTTGGATGTCTTCAAGTGCCTTTTCTGATGTTCAAAATGTCAGATGCGTCTTGTTTTTTCTTAGGGGCCATGGTCAGCTCTCAATATTGCAGACTTACTACTTTTTTGCAAGAATTCTGTGATAATTCAGGATTAAAGTTGCTTAAAGGCGATGAAGGTCAGGAGAGCTAGAAGCTAGAGTCTGCTAAAGACCCCGAACTGGAAAAAATAAATAACAAAAAATCGGGTTAGAGCGACAATCTCTTCTCACAAGGAGATTTTTTCCCCACTGGGATCATAAAGAAAGAGTCTGTTTTAATCTCATTGGTCCGTTCACCCAGCGCTGTTAATCAAACCCCGCCCACCTATATAAACACTGACACTTTTTTCAATAAAACATGATTGTTTCACATAATGTACATTTCATTTCCTCATCAGTCTTCATGAACAGGAGATTTAAATTAATGTAAGAAAAACAAAAACAAAGTTTGTCGCGGTGACATTAAAACATAATAATTCCTCAGAGTGTGAATTGGTTTTATTTATTTGTCTTTTTTGTATTTTGTTGTGTGTTTTTAATTGTAAATCACTTTGAGCTGTAACACATGAAAAGTGCTTTTTGTAAATAAAGCTGGATTGATTAATTGATGAGTTCAGTTTGTTGAAATAGAACCAAACAAGGTCACATTATACCCAGACTTTCTTTCTGTTCTGCCAAATGTCAAAATGAAATGTGAACAAGTTTGAAATCTGTTCCCTAAACTGGCTGCCTCTGTGGCGTGTGGGAGGAGCTAACAGCTAATGTATTTGATCACGACATGAAGCTTTATTTGTATTTCATTTACAATACATGGAAGACACGGATGATGTTTAAAGATCAGTTTGTTTTCTTTTTCAAAGAGCTCTTCAAAAACATCGGTGATCACGTCTTCATGTAGATCACGGCCATCAAAAAGAAATGAACAAATAAATAAACCTTCTACCCACAAAAAAGAAGTAAAAGTCAGTCATCAAATAGTAAACATTCCTTAAGACAAACCTGTGCTTGTGGTGACAGCGGTTTGTTCTGAACTCATCACACTAGAATTCTAGAAAGTTAAATTCTAGAAAGTTAAATTTTAGAATGTTAAATCTCAGTAAATCTGTGTTTTCTTCATTTTTCCTTTAAAGAATACATCTATAAAGAATATAAAGAATACATCTTTTTTCATTCATTTATTTTCTAAACTGTTTTGTCACTTTTGGGGTCACGGTGCGGCTGGAGCCTAACTGGGTCACTCATGGGCAAAAGCAGGGGATACCCCTGGACTGGTCGCCAGTCTGTCACAGGGGCCACAATCACACATCCATGCACACTCACATCCACACCTCGGGACAATTTTAAAGTGACCAATTAACCTATGAATTATGTTTTTCGAGAGTGGGATGAAGCCGAAGTTCCCGGAGAAAACCCACGCATGCGTGAGAAGAACATTAAATCTCCACACAGAAAGGTCACCTTTGGTGACACTGTTTCAAGTCCCCGAGCCAGGACTTGACCCTGAGGCCTTGTTGATGTGAGGCAAAAGCGCTGACCACTGCGCCACAGTGCAGTCCTACATGATACCATAACTTTTTCCAGTTGTGTGCAGGACCACATTCAGACATTTTGGGCCCCGTGGATCCTGATGTGTTTCAAGGCCCCTCTACAGTTTACAGATGTCAGTAAATGCTTTCAAAGGAGAACTCAAGACTTTTTCACTGTTTTTCTGCACAACCTGCTTTTTCCAGTCAGGATGAAGAGAGAAAGGAAAGTTTAGCTCTGATTCATGCTTTTATTTTGGTGAACATCTTTGAGTTTCTGCAGAGAAACTTCATGTTTACCTGGATTTTTCTACACTTCTAATAGTTTGTTTCCAAAAGTCCAACATGAAATCCAACATTTCAACAAGTTTCTAAATGTGCTTTTTGTTCCTGTGATTTGAAAGGAACCAGAGAGTTGAAACTTTCTTTGTTCATTCATTTTGTGTCAGATCCATTCAAATGTGATCAAGATTTTCCTATTGAAGTTTTTTTTACCCATAATTCAAAGTGATCTTCAATTCTCAAAGAACAATTCACTTTACAATGTAATCATGTTATTTGTGAAATTCATTTTACAATTTAGGATTCAAGAAGAAGAAATACAATTGAATCTGACATTTTGAAATCAAAGCAAAATCAATTGGATTTGAAATCTTCATGTTTTTTTGGTTTCATGTTTCAAATAAAAATTTCATTTTTCAACTGTCAGTTCAATCTGCATTTCTGCCATGCATTTAGAAAATGTGTTTTGTAATGAAAAATTCATGATGATAAATGACATTTCAATTCCTTGTCTGTTTTCACTTCATTTTAAAGTCATTTCAAATGGATTGAATCTTAATTTACCAACATGTTGGTCAAAATGTCAAAATCCAAAAGAAGTTGCTAAACCTCCAGCTGCATCACTGCTCCTGAACACACTTTTCTGTCTGATTTCAGGTTGATGAACTGCACTTTGTCAGAGATCAGCTGTGGAGCTCTGAGTTCAGCTCTGAAGAAAAACCCGTCTAATCTGACAGAACTGGACCTGAGCAGAAACAAGAACCTGCAGGATTCAGGAGTTCTTCATCTGTGTGGTTTTTCTGGAGAGTCCAGACTGCAGACTGCAGACTCTGAGGTCAGACTCCATGTTTCAGTTGTGTTCACATCAATATGATGAGAAAGTTGTGTTGACACTAAACTGCAGACATGAGGCTGATGTTCTCCTGCTGCATGCTGACCATCTTCATGCTGAAGGCTGTTTTCTTCTTCTGAGCTTTAGTCCATTCACTGTGGCAGAAGATCTCATGTTTGAATGTTTCTTTCCATCTTCTTCTTCATTTCTAATGTCAGTTTCCTTCAGGACTGATCTTCTCTTTTCCTCAAAGGTCTGCAGGTGTTTCCTCTTCTTCATCCTCTTCACTGCAGATGGAAGGAAAGCTCCTTCCTGAAGATCAAACTGATCTAGAATTACACAGCGGGTTGGATGTGGTCTGTGGACCTTCACCTTAATGCGTGGTTTAAACAAACACTATTTGTACAAAGCAGTTGACTGAATAAACTTGGAATTTTCCAAACCTCAGTCAGGTAGAATCAAAATAATAAGAAGGTTTGGTGTGATGAGTTCTGTGGTTCAGCTGCTGTAATTCCAGAATCTCAATGGTCCATCAACGGTGCGTCTCCCTCCTGCCCCCCCCCCCTGGCCCCCCCCCCCCCCCCCCCCTAGAAACAACATCCAGAGGATTGGCAATCACACTGATGCCCCCACCTCCCCCTGAGTTCTTTAAAAATGTATGTTTTGTCTCATAAATTATGTTTTGTTTTCCTTTTTCTCTGCTTTAGGAACGGCAGATTCCAATATCTTTAGCAAGTAGTTGCTTGATTGACACTTTAAACGTTTGACAAACTTTGGAGGTTCAGAAATCATGAACCATGAAATCATTAGATTTAAAATTGGCATTAAACATAGTAAAATTGGAAATCAAAAAGTCTATGTTTAAATATATGTGATGTTAACTTATTAAAATTGCCATTAAAAAGCACTTTTAAACATTTAATGTTATTTTTATTTATTTTATTGTCCAATGTGGACTGAAACAGACAAATTGAAATAAATATTTTAATTTGAAACAAAAAAATAAATAAATGTGTCATTTTTAAAAATAAATTGGGATTAAATATTTATAATAGGAAAATAATTTAAAAAATGTAAATATATGTGACATTAAAAAAAATTCCATTAAAACACAAATTTAAACATATAATGTCATTTAATTATTTTATGGTTCCAGTGCGGGCTGGAAGAGACAATAAAAAATAAATACAGATGCAATTAAATTGGTAAATAAAAGTGTCCATATTTTTTAAACTGGCATTAAACAATTAAAAGTGTCATTAAAAGTGTCAATATTTTATTAAATTCATTTTTTAATGATTTAAGAAACATTTATTTCATGTCTTTAGTAAAGCATTTCATGATTTAATGACACATTTCACGATCTGATTCTCACTATTTCTTTACATTATCTGTCAAACTGTCCCATCAAACTCAGTGGGCGTGGCCAACTCAGATCATCTGTGCTCCATTTCTCTGGTCTGGTCTAAACCTTATCATGGAAGCTTCAGTGAGGGGAACTTTTGTGATCTTTTTTAGCAGCATAGAGAGAATGAGAAAACAGGACTCCTCATCTCAGAAAACTCAGGAATTTATTAAAGTTTTCAGTTTTTTTCTGGCACCTCACACACATTTCCTTCTCCCTCCACGTCCGTCAGAACTCCGCGGTGCAGCCTACTTCCTCATGGAGGATTGGTGCTTGTCTGGCTCTGAAACAGGACTCGCCAATTATCCCTGACTGAGTGTGTGTTTTTAGGGATAAACTCTGTGTCGAGGAGCTAACGTCTCTTTTTGCTATCTGGGTGTAGAAGGAACTCGTGCAGCTTGCTCTGCTGTAGGGAGGCTCTGCTTCTGCCGCGAATCATAAAATCTGTCATTAAGTCATGAAATAAATACATGTAAAACACATCATTTAAAGTTGAATTTTAATGAAATATTGACACATTGAATGACACTTTTAACTGTTTATGCCAATTCTAAATAATTAATGACACTTATTTAATGATTTAAGCGCATATATATTTATCTATATATTTGAAAAAATATATATATTGTTTCTGGGAGTTTCAGTTGTTGATTCTGAGGTGTTTGGGACACAGACTCACCTCTTTATGCTTCATGGACACCTGGACGTTGTCTTTCATGTTTCTCAAATGACTTCAAGCACTTTTTAATCAATAAATCTTCTGTAACACGTTGGATGAAAACCAGTGTCTTCTGGAACATTGAAGTCCATTGTAATGCAGTGCTGGTACGTCTCAGCAATTGTCTTGGACTCAGCACTCAAACAAAGCCACCGTTCAACACAGTTTCTGAATCTCTTGGGCGTAAAATCCAGTCTTTTTCTCTCTTTATAGATGCAATGTGCATGTAGCACCTTCTAGATCACTTTTGAAACTTTTTTAGGAGGTTTTTCCTCCTCCTGACAGATTGTCATGTTTGCCGCCATGTTGGAAATTACTGCTCTCCTATTGGACCAGCAGGTTACACGTGACCCAAACCGCAGCGCTCATGTAAATAATATCAATATGTGAGTAAAGTAAATAATACCGACTTCAAACACTGATTAAAAATACTGCAGGATAACACATGGAGAACGTTTACACTTTAGCTTAGGAACAATATATCTTTGTAACCAAACAAAAAGTTTTTAGTTCCTCGATGTCGGAACCAGATGACACAATCCAGCTTTGACCTTACGACCTTTTAGGTTTAAATGACAACACAAGAAGCTCAACGTCAGATGTACAGCAGGAGTTGATGACCATGGCTGATCTGCTCCACATCTGGTTAACGTGCACACACAGTCCACCAGCATTTCTTTTCCAGCAACTCAGTGTCCCGATCCAGAAGTATTGGGGTCCTGAACCCATACAGAGAAAGGTGTGAGTCTGCCACAGTGCTGTTGAGCCAAGTTCAAGATCAAGCCAACATCTCTAAAAGTCCACTGGTATGAGATGATGGCGTGAAGTTCATTCAGTTTATTTTAAAGAGAGCAAACATTGTCCAGCAGAATAGAGAGGAGTGGAGGACTTTTCGAGGTACCAGAGAGTCTCTTCAGCTTTTGCCTCACTCCTCCCCTCCTCCCCTCCTTCCCTTCTTCCTCAACCGGGCTGCTCTGCTGTTGCCGCCAGCACCGCATCGTCCAGATGATTCCTCTGTCCAGCTCTGCAGATCCACTTGTGCTGGATGACCTAAATGCTGGAGGAGCAGAAGCTGATCCTGAGTATATTCCAGGATTTTATTGTCGTATTTCATTCAGAAAACAAGCAGAGGTCTGATTAACAGGAGCAGGAGCAGCGGAGGCGTCCACTTCCTCATTCCAACAGAAAGGTTTTGGGGTGAAAAAAAAAGGGGTTTTCTATTTAAAGAAATTAAAAATAAAGGAAAACCTGGATCTGTTTCTTCAATGTGTTTCTTTTTTATGGTATACAAAAGTATCGGATCAGGAATCTGTATTGGCAGATACTCAAGATGTTTGGATCCGAGTCTAAAAACCTGATTAGGACATCCCTAGTGGTTATGCTTCCTTCATAACATGATCTGATTTTGAGGAGATCATGTCTGTAGATGTAGTCAATCCAACTGAATGTGCAGAGAACGTACAGAAAACCATCAAAACAGCATCAACCGTTCAAACACAGCGCTGCTGCAGCTGTTTGTGCCGCCATGTTGGTCAGTTCTGAATGAAGAGTCAGAAGCTTTGATGGATGTGAGAAGATATTTACCATCTACATATAGACTGAAATCAGCAGGAGTTTAAAGAACCAACAGAGAACATGAGTTTGGATTCAACTCTGAAATAAGTCATAGAAATGCAGCAAATCTTAGAGAAGTTTTATGAATCTGACAAAACTTTCAGCTCATTTTAAAGGATAACACAACAATAAATAAAGTTTTATTGGTTTTTTACCTGTACAAACGGGGCTTTTAAAGTACTGACTGTTGGTCTTTGCCATATTTTTGACAATTTAAAATAAACTTGTTCAATTCCTGAAACATAGTTTAAAACTGTCTGTCTTCTGCCCCCTAGAGGTTGACAGCAGGTAGTACAGTTGAATTGTGTGATTGGTCAACTGGTTGAAGTCCCACGTCATCATGCTCTGCAGCTCCAGTATAAAAGCCACGCCCATCTTTGAACGGTGGCGCTCTGGATTGTGTGAGTGCAGAGTAGAGGTAGAATCAGTGGTTCATGTTTTGTGTTGCAGCAGCTGGAGGATACAGTAGAGTTATCAGAGGGTGAGGGGTTGAGTTTGAGGAGGGGAAGAGAGTTTCTGTTTCTACTTTCTAATGCTAGCTTAGAGCTATAAGCTCGCACGTGAGCGTGCAGACAGAGCTCCCAGTGACGGGAAGGAGAAGGAGTTTCTCTGAGCCAACAGTCCCCCTGCAAACAGAATTGTATATCTAATGAACTACTGCTGCTGGACATTAAATATGTCTTAAAAAAACAACAAAGTCTTTATGATTTTGACTTAAAAAAACTGCACTGTCATCATTAAAAGACTACTGGGAATGATTTTATAAAAGAAAGAAATAATGGTTGAAGTGAGACTTTAATGCTTTTCCATTTACACGTCGTCATGATTCTTCTGCCAAAATTTCAACTAAAAATGTCATCTGTCAGTCTCTCATCAGGGCGGCTCCAACCTGAATGAATTTACCAACTTGCTGCATTTCCAGCTGCATCACTGCTCCTGAACACACTTTTCTGTCTGATTTCAGGTTGTGGAGCTGCAGTTTGTCAGAGATCAGCTGTGAAGCTCTGAGTTCAGCTCTGAAGAAAAACCCGTCTAATCTGACAGAAATGAACCTGAGCAGAAACAACCTGCAGGATTCAGTTCTTCATCTGTGTGGTTTTCTGGAGAGTCCAGACTGCAGACTGCAGACTCTGAGGTCAGACTCCATGTTTCAGTTGTGTTCACATCAATATGATGAGAAAGTTGTGTTGACACTAAACTGCAGACATGAGGCTGATGTTCTCCTGCTGCAACTTTTTTTTGGTTGTTTTCTTGTCCAAAAGAGGCTTTAAAAGAACTGACTGTTGGTCTTTGACAAATTTAGATTTTCTCCTTTATGTCAATTATCTGCTCAAATCTTCACATCACTTCATGTCTCTTCACTGGGATTTTCAACACAAACATCATGTTTATAAACACAAATAAACTTACACTTAAAGGTCATGTTAGTAAGCCATTGTTACTCTCTAAGGAGTGGTTTCTGAAAAGAGATTTAGAAGATTTTCTGCATCACTTTCTTTTTTCTGAGTCATCACCTAAAAGAGGATCAGCTGAACCTGTGTTTCTTCTGTTAAAGTCATTGCTGTAAAAATGAGGCTGTTAATCAGCGAGCGCAGACATGGAATACAACAACATCCACACAAGGTCAAAAGTGCAGCAAAAACTTCCACTGACACTCGGATAGAGACTGGAATGTCATCAGAGAGGTGGTGGAGAGCTGTTCTTGAACTGCCTGGAGACCAGCTTGTGTCCAGTTTCCCAGCCGTTGGACATTGTAATGGACGTAGTTGATCCTGTCAACATTCTTAATAATTGTACACCACCAACAAAATGAAGACTCAAACCCAGCTGCAACCTGATCCATAAGTTTATGTTCATCTGGGACCCTCTGGGACCAGTTTCCTCCATACATTTCTTTAATCTGTTCTCTACAGTTCCGTTTGTTCTTTCCACTAGTCCTGTGCTCTCAGGATGGTTTGCACAGTGATTTTTCAAATTTGTGTGAAACATGGTTCCTATGTTTTTTATAATTTGGTTAACAAAATGGGTTCCATTATCACTGTAAATGGTTTCTGGAATTCCATATCTGTAGAAATCTGTTGAAGGGAGACCATACTGTTCTTGCAACTGGAAGAAAGATTGAACATGTTCTTCCTCAAATAGCTGATTTATAATAAGACCTTTGTCTGATTCCTCTTTCTATATTTAAGAAATCTGAGAAGTGTCCATTAACTTTTATTTTTGATTTAGAATTTTTATATAGACACCTAACCCAGGTAATGAATTTCATTTACATGTTTGAAGAAGTGATCTGTTTTCCCCTCTTAGAAATCTCAGGACTGTTTCTTATAAACTAGTTCATAATATTCAGCAAAAGTTTATGATATTATTTTGGGATTATTTTAGATTATTTTAGAGGATAGATTCTAATGAAGACTTTACAGTTAATTATCTATGATACACAGCTTAGCATTTCAAATAATAAATACAGTTCTCATTTGACGCCTGCTTTACCTCTGAAAGACGCCAAAGTGAGAAATCAGTTTTTCCTTTTGAATTTCAGCTCAGTCATTAATTGTAAATACAATTGAATGAAAAACTGTAAACCCGTCATTCATGAAGACATGCATTTGTTTCAATTAAGAAGGTTTAAGAACGACAGAGGAAAAAGATTGAATCTATTTCAATGGGACCAGACATCAGTTCATCTGCTTCATAAAAGAATCATGTTTGAAGAATAATTCCAATCATAAACATTTCTAATCATAGTTTTTTTTCTTTCCACTGTCTCATGAAAGGCTTTAGTTTGACTGTAATCTGTGAGAAATCTTCTAATATTCTACATAACCTTTTGTTTGTCTGTTTGTCCCCTTTTGTTTTTATATAACATCCTCTGTTTGAAGCTTTTCTTTAACACAGAAATCAAACTCTCAAAGCTGACATAAGTGAGAGCTGATAACAGTCAGAAGTCCTCAGCAGTTTTGTCTGAGAAACTGCATCTGTATTTAGGGTTCGCGCTGCACACTTGCAGATAACAAGCTTCCTGGCTGTTTAACAGCTGTTGCACACTCTTGAATGATAATTCAGGCGTACATGCGTTTTTAGAAACTTGTTTAATTCGTCGTTCTTTTACAATCTGTACCGGACCTCGCGACTTTCGCCATCCCACGTGTTTTTTTCCACTTTTCTCTTCACTCCCCCTAGCGCTCACACATACAAAAACATCATGGTTCAGGACCCATTAGTTGTCCGAAAAACTGCCTGAATATTAATATCCAATATCCCTTATTTCAGGACCTAACAATCACATTCAGTCACATGTTGTCCTCTGTGGTCCCCCACACTCTCCCCTCCAAAATAAATGTCGTTCCGACATAGTGAAATCGTGGAGCAGTTCAATCTTTCAATAGTCCAAGGTAGTTAGTGGGAGTCAATCTCAGAAGACACTGTGCAGTCACACACACGAACATGGCATCCACCTCCCTCTGCACACCATGGTCCAATAAAAAAAAATATCGCTGGCCAGGCAATATCTGGATCATACTCTGCTTCTTTTGCAGGCGATTTGTCTCAGATTGAAAGGTGTGAACCTACATTTACCTTTTCACTAAGTAGTCAGACCCACATGTTTTACTATTAGCTTTACTGTCTACTATAGTACTAGTTCATGTGATCATGGTCTCAGCTCTATCGATCCACTGTAATCAGAAACAAACAAAAAAAAATATGTCTAACTCACTTAAATGTTTTGTGCTCACTGAACAGAACATCATGAACAATGTTTCTTTCCTTTTAGCAAACAAAATATTACTTCGACCCAAACACAAAACTTGGTTGACCTAATCTATCATATGTGAGTGTCTTGGGTGGATGTCTTTTTCTGAAAGGATATAGCCTTGCAGGAGATGACTGCAGCTCAGGGTGCTCCCCGTCTTCATCAGATGATGCTGCTGCTTCAGCTACCCCCACATCCGCTTCATCTGAAGAGGCTGCTGCTCCAGCTTCACTGTCACCAGCTTCATCAGACAATGACTCCAGCTCAGCCCCCACCTTCGTAGAAGTCTTGTTTAGTTCTTGCCCTTTGTCAGCTGATTCTGGCCGGGCCCCCTCTTCAACAAGTCTGGATTGTCGCTCAATATGGTCAGCTGGCTCCGCCCGTTGTGTAATGATGACTCTCCAGGTGCCTTCATCTTCTGAATCACTACAAGATTCTTCTTTCTTTTCAGCCTCCTTTCTCTGTTTGTCTCTGTTTTGTTTTCTACTTTTTGTTTGAAGTGTCCTTATCAGGTTCTTTCTCAAGTGGTAAGAAGTCGCAGGGCAATAACAAATTCCTGTGCAGCACTCTTGTCTTACCGGAACCCTTTTCGGGACGCACAGCATAGACAGGGCTGTCTTTGTGCTTTCTTTCTGTAACCACAGACATCGTTTTCCCAGTAAGACCTCAGTTTTCCAGGCCCGCCTCTGTCTTTGAAGTTGCGCACCAGCACTCTACATCCTGGCTGCAGTTCTGCACCATGACACTTTTTGTCATACTGTACTTACGCCCTATGTTGTTCTTTCTGCACTCTCTCTGTCGCCAATTTGTAGGCCTCTTGCATCCGCTTTCTCCACTTTTGTGCATATTCACTGTGAGAAGTGCTCTGATCACCAGGAGTCAGCCCGAAAATAATGTCTACCGGTAATCTAGGACTTCTGCCGTATAGGAGATAGTACGGTGCGTATCCTGTTGCTTCACTTCGCGTACAGTTGTAGGCGTGAACAACTTTGGCTAATGAACTCTTCCAGTCTGACTTGGCTTGTTCTGTTAAGTTTCGCAGCATGGACAGGAGTGTTCTGTTAAATCTCTCTGCTTGACCGTTTCCCATTGCATGATATGGTGTCGTGTGAGAGCCTTGGATTCCACTGTACTTTTCAAGTTCAGAGAACAGTTTGTTGTCAAATTCCTTGCCTTGATCATGGTGCAATTTTGTTGGAAATCCAAACCTGAGAACAAAATCTCCAAAGATCTTTTCAGCAGCTGTTTTTGCTGATTTGTTCGTGCATGGATATGCCTGGGCGAAACGAGTAAAATGGTCAATGACCACCAAGATATATTCGTAGCCTCCTTTGCAACTCTCCAAGTGCAAATAGTCAATCGATACCATCTCAAATGGGTATGTACTGACTATGTTTACAAGTGAAGCTCTAGTTGGCTTGTTTGGTCTTTTTCGTTTTATGCAGCTACAGACCTTTGTCACATAATGATCGATGTCTCTCTTCATGAAAGGCCAGTAGAACCTATCACGGATTAATCCAAGTGTTCTTTTCCACTCCCAAGTGTCCCATTTCTTCATGCAATTCTTTGAAGACAACTAGATGAAATATTTTAGGTAGCACCAATTGAATTTTAGTGGCTGACTTTCTGTATAGAATGCCCTTCTTCATCATCCAACAACTTTTTCCTTTCTCGTGTTAACACAGAAAGGCCATCTTGCCAGTTTCTTTGTGAAAACGTGGCCACTGTCCCTTCATAACGTAGCCTTTCACTCTGCTTATCACTGGGTCTTCTTCTTGTGCTTTTTTTTATAGTTTCTTTTGGGATTTCTGCCACAGATCTAAGTGATTTCTCAAACCCTCCATCACTACAGGCCGTGCTGATTGTTGCTGAACACAACCATGGATCCCACTCCTGTGATTTCATTTGCACTGCCTGAGTAATTGATGTAATTATCTCTGGCTCCATTTCTTGTGAGCAGCTGAGCATGTACTTTTCCAGGTTAAGTGGCATCCTTGAGAGGCCATCTGCATCTCCATTAACCTTCCCGGGCCGATATTTTATTGAAAAGCTGAAATCGGCTAGCTCTGCAATCCACCTAAGTGTGGTAGCATTGAGCTTCGCTGTGGTTAACACATAAGTTAAAGGATTGTTATCCGTATATATGGTAAATGATGGTGCATAGTACAGATACTCCCTGAACCTGTCACAAATTGCCCATTTCATTGCTAGAAATTCTAGCTTTCCAGAATGCAGGTAGTAATTTTTCTCTGGAGCAGTTAGCGTTCTTGATCCATAACCGATGACGACCAGCTTTCCCTGCTGCCTCTGGTACAATACTGCACCAAGACCTTCCTGAGAGGCATCACAGTGTAATATGAATGGTTTCTCAAACTCTGGGTATCCTAGCACAGGGGGGCGAACCAGGTATTCAATTAGTTCACTCAGCGCATCTTGGTGTTGATTGGACCAGCTGATCGGTGTGCTTGAGAGTAACTGATCTGATTTGTTCTGTTTCCCCCTTTTCTGACTTGAGATCACTCGTTTAACGGCACTGGATGTTTTCTTGTCAGCTGTAATCAAGCTATACAGTGGTTTTGCAATGCGTGAAAAGTTTGGAATGTACGGGGCGATAATATGACAAAAAGCCCAGCATTTTTCTCAGGTCCCCCACTGTCTTTGGTTCACAGTCTTTGAGAGCGAGCACAGGTGCTATTTCAGCTGGATCCATGCAGTAGCCATCTTTGGTTACAATCTTTCCGAGAAACGTTACTTGATCTCTAAACACTTCGCATTTAGCTGGTTTTAGTTTAACACCATGTGCCTGATAGCGACGTAGCACCTCTCGCACATCGTTCAAATGATCTTCGAATGATTTACTATGAACCAGATTGTCATCTAGATATGGCTGGCATGATTCATCCCTTAGTCCTAAAAGACATTCTTCCATACTGCGCTGGAACTCTGCTGGAGCTGAAGATAGGCCAAAGGGGATCCTAACCACTCATATAGTCCCCAAGGTGTAATGAAGGCCGTGAGTGGTCTGCTATTCTCCTCTAAGAAACCCTGATGGTATGCCTTTCCTTGATCTAAAACTGAGAACCCATCCACTTCCACTCAAGTTGTTCAGAATGTCTTGCACTCGAGGAATTGGATGACGATCTGGTAAAAGCTTCTGGTTAAGCTCACGATAGTCCACACACAGACGCAGGCCTCCATCCTTCTTACGAACACAGACTATGGGTGATGAATAAGGAGATCTCGATTTCTGGATCCATCCTCTATTCAACAGGTCCTCCAAATATTCTTTCACCTCCTTTAGCAGTGGCTTCGGTATTGAAGTGTATGTTCGTCTCACTGGTGTTGTGTCCTTCAGTCTGATCTTTAGCTGCAAGGAGGGGATACATCCTACATCACTGTCGTCTTTGGAGAATGCATTACACTCTTCTCGAAGCATTAGTTTCACTTTCTCTTGCTGGTCCGGGGCTAAATGGTCAACCGTAACTGGAGGATCCCACAACTCACTTTTATCTAGTTGGTGGGGGGTCTTTGCTCACACGTGACACTTTCAAGGGTGTCAGCATCACCCTCTTTCTCCCTGCTACTTGTTCTTGTACTCTTTTCACTTGAACTAATTGGTCTTAGAGCTACTGGATACACTGCTTTCACCCGCTGCAGTTGTCCCAGCACTGTACGAGGCATGAGTGTAATGTCACGTCTACCGTTGTTAGCTACAGGGACTGTCACTTTAGAATGATTTCCTCTCTGCAAAACAACAACAGTCTCATTCAAGCTCAGACCCTCAGGCCAATTACCAGTGCTCTCAGGTTCAAAGCACTTCCTGCTTGAGGAAAGTGGAACCTGTCCTCCAAAACACTTAATCTCTCTAGTCTGGCCTGCAGGAACAGTAGCTTTTAAACCTCCAACTTTACCACTCCCTCTCTGTCATTGTGTTCACCACCTTCACAATGTGGATCACATTCTGGCCTGTTACATGTGATTGAGAATGCTTCACCAACTACTCCGGTTGTCACTTCGGGTTGTTGTTCCATTCCATTCTTGATAAGCAGTTCAATCACGTTGTAACCTATAATTGGGGGTTCAGCAACTCCAGGCTCGCTAGAAACTAGAACTGGCACTGGTAACTCTATTTGGGGCTGGGTCTCAGCTTTAGCTTGAACTTTAACTCTACCCAGCCTGCAAATGGTATAGGTGTCTGGTTTGCTGCTGTCCCAACCAGGGTCTCCACCTGGCCCGAGGAGCTCTTCTGTACCATGTAACCTGACGTGTGGAAAGAAAACGACTTTCTCCCAGCTTTCATTGATGATGGTAACTGGGATCCTGTATTCCCACAAAGCCTGTGTTAGTACCCCTTCAAAGAAATAATCCACCATGCACTTTCTTCCTATCAGAGCCTTCAACTTCGCCTGATTTCTTAAAGACAAATGACTGGCATAAGTTTTCCTACCGTTTCTTCCTGTTTTCTGTCCTTACCACCCACTGTGCTTCTAGCTGTCTAATCCGATTCAAAA
>BOLG01000377.1:0-108154 GCA_016861445.1 Oryzias woworae
CACCCCCTCAGTTAAAGAAGGAAAAACCCACAATTCTCACTGAAATCACTTGAAACTTACAAAGTAACAATAAATAAAAAATTATTGAAAATTAAATAATCAAAATCAAGCCATCACTTTTGATTTACTGATTAACATAATTATTTTAAAAAAAAAAAACTAATGAAACATGCCTGGACAAAAATGATGGTACCTCTATAAAAGATTGAAAACTATTTGACCAGACTGACATGATTAACTCAGGTGTGTCCTTTAATTGACATCACAGGTGTTACCAAACTCATAATCAGTCAGTCTGCCTGTTTAAAGGAATGAGCAGAAGAAAATAGATGGATGTACACTTAGCTGTTGTTAAATATCTTTTTTAGATAAACTGTATCATCAGTCCACATTGATAACACAAAAACTGGATTTGACCTCAGTCTTGTTGCACACTGGGGCTTTTCATGCAACAGAACTGCACTTGTTTTTTTAAAAAAAGTAATAAAAAAATTCAATCATAAGTCCTTCATTTGAAATGTATGAATTTTGTATTAATGAATATTTACACACAACGGTTAACAGACTCAAACCTTTGTAATTACTTTAAAATGTAAACAAATAGTAATATTGAAATCCAGAAGAAAATGACCACTTAAGTAATGTCCTGCATTGCCTCTCTAACAACCTCTAGTCTTATATTTTCACCGTTTCTCTCATTTCTCTAACTCACAAAAGCCTTTGAACTCTATATCAAGTTTCAAACAAATCTAACACTGCAGTGATGTAGCTTTATGATCTCCATCATGTCTGTTTTCAGTGCAGAGATTTGTTTTGGATTTCTAAAATGCCTTAAAGCTACATTGTGAAAACCAAAGGCTGCTACGCCCATAAAGTGCTTCATTTTTTAGATAAGAAAAAGAAGGTTTTGGAGGGTCAGTTCTTAACTTCAGTAATTATTAAACACTTTTCAAGATTTATGAACAGACGGGGAGTCTATAGTGAGATTCTGTCTTCAGTTCAAACCCTGGATTTGTTGATATAAAGCACTACAAGCCAAATTGTAATTGACACGCTCATGTTCAGTCTGGCTGACTGAGTCCAAACGGAGGATTTCTTTCTTGATGGTTGAGTTCGGGTTATGAATGTGACAAGTATGAGATTTGGCAAAGTCACTAGAGCAAAGAGAGCAAACTCGCAGGAAAGTTAAGATCAAACCACAGAACAAGTCTTTCACATATGTGCCTGCTTTGTTTCCAGCAGCTTCCAACTAGATGGAGTGAAGCACCACTTCAAAAATCATTTGCCTCATTAGAATGACACAGTTTCATCAAAGATACATCTCCATTTGCACAGATACTGATAGATCACTGATGACATGGAACTACTGTACATTATATCCACAGAAAGAAGTTGGTAGAATCCCATCAGTCCCTTCACTTTTCTCCTGCCCAAAGCTCTACTTGAAGTTATTTTTTAATCTCAACATTTGACTCCACACAAGAAATCCAATAGTAATGAAGGAGATTTGAGTTCTCTCCTCTGCATTAAACACAGATCTACAGATGCACTGATGTTCAAAGTGCAGCGGCCTAGCAGGAAGCATGCGCTCACAAACATAAAGCCATCTTTCAAAAACAACTTTGAGGAACTCTGATTGAGATTAAGGAAGAAAAGCAGAGCAACATCACAGGCTGAAGATCCGGAACAAACATCCAGCAACTTTGTTTTCTTTGGACGCGGATAATGATGGTCACAATCCAAAAAAATGTTTGGTCTAAAGTGGTCTGAGAGACAGAGTAGTCTTCTATGCAGAGTGTCTCCTTGTTCTTTGAGAGGAGGGATAAGATGCGGGCAACAGAGGTGAAGGATGAGGGGAGCTGGTGCTGCAGCATGTTGCGGTGTTTCTCCTTCAGCGTGCTCCCTGGAAGCTCCTGCTCGATGAAGTCCATCACCGGGCGAAGGTCTGGGTCTGGCCCTGCCACTCGCAGGATGATGGTGTAGCTGTCACCAAACCTGATCAGAAAAGTACAGTGAATTACGCACAGGAAGTTCTGCTTTGGAAGACGTTTGCATAGATCTGACATGACGTCACGATTTCCCTCTGAAATGTTGCTTACCTGTTTTAAGGTGCTGCACACTGCCCAAGCAGCGGAACCTGCCGTTCACCATGATGGCCATCCTGGTGCACAGAGCTTCACACTCCTCCATGCTGCACAAACACAGGAGCACACCAGGAGAAGGTTGTTTATGACACGTTAACGATGGAAAAGGGGAGGCGCAGAAAGCTGAGTGGAGCGAGCAGGAAAAGTCCTGTCTAACCTGTGAGACGTCAGAACTACAGAGCGTCCCTCTTAGATGATGCTCAGGATAGCGTTCCAGAGGTGCCTTAGGGTCCATGCCAGTAGTTGGCTCATCCTAAGAACATTTTAGAAAGAAAAAGTTCACTGCTGCTCCATAATTCTCCTCATTTAAACTAAAACTCATTTTGTCTCACTGACCAGAAACACAACAGGAGGTCCTCCAATCAGAGCGATGGCAGTGGACAGTTTCCTCACGTTTCCTCCACTGTAGCTCCCTGCTGATTTGTCAACATATTTGACCAATCCCAGTTTCCGTATGCCCCACTCTGCCACCTAGTGGAAAGAGTTTGTTTGTAAAAAGGGAGTTTTTTCTGTTTTCCTGTTAGTTAAACAACATTAAGATCTACAGGGTTTGCCACTGAAATCTTCTGTTTCCAATCATCCTTGTCCTTTCACTTCAAACACCTTGGAGTGAGAGGAAAACTACTTCCATAAACCTCCTCTTTGTTCTTCATCTATTCCTCCAACCTCATTATCCTTTTACCAACATCCTAAAAGAGACGTGCCTTCTTTTAATCCCAGCACCAAAAAAATCTGTATGTTTTTCATTACTCTGCATGTAAAGAAATGCTACTTTGGGAATCTACTCACGTTACTTCCAAACAGCTCCAGAACAAATGTTGACACGCTGCCATTGATTCCTATCAGTATGTATCAGTATGTAATTACACTGCAAAGAAGGGAGGAAAGGCAGGTCTAAAGAAGGGATTTCCTGTTAAGTTTACGATCAGATAAGGAGTCAAGCTGGCTGACAAACGCCTCACCATATCCCAGACAAAGTTGGCCAGCCAGTAGAGGAATGGCTGCACTCCACTGATGAACTGCATGTGCTTGGCCTTGTTCACTCGCTCCTGGATGAGAAAGACCACAAAACTGGCCGGGACAAAGGACATGGCGAAGATCACGCAAATGGACACCAGCACATCCACTGACGTCGTCTTCCTGGGAAGCAGAAACAACATGGATGTAGGAACAGGTCAAAGTTGGGATTTCACTTTCTGACGACCTCCTACACTCACTCTAATACTCACAATGCGACCTGTGACAGCTGCTCCTTGGTGAGGTTCAGTGGGTGGTTGTATGCTGTGATGCCAAACTTGTTGGGGTCTTTTCCAGCTGGCAGACTTGCGCACAGAATGCCGTTGTTCATCACATTGAGGAAGGAGCTGATGCTGTGCCAGCCCATTGTTGTTGAACCAGATCTGGAATGAGAGGGGCAGATGTGAGATTTCAGTTTGAGCAACATTCAAGAAGGAAAAGGGTTTGAGAACAACTGGGTGTTCTAAAGTCAACTAACAGATGTTTGACATCAGTGTCAAACACAAACAACAGCTATTTTGAATGGAAACAATTTACTAGTATATTTCTTCTGAATCTCTGTCCTCTGAAATAGAGGAGAAAAAATGAGGTGTTCTGTAGGTGGATGACTAGAAAATTGACTTAAAATGGGCAAAAACAAACTTTACACACAGGCTTCACTGCAGTCTTCCTGCTTGAACGTAAGTGCTGGTTTTCCTCTATTTTAAGGTGAAATTGATGGTTTTAAGTGTTACAATGAGATAGATATGTTTGTGGAAATGTTAGTCCACTTTTCTGTGTTTTTTTGTAAAAGATGCGTTAATAGATTGTAAAACAGCCGCTGTTTGCCGTTGTTTCTTTTCTGTTAGTTTTCTCGTCTTTCATATGCATTAGACTTAGAGTATAGTTTGAAAAGGTTTCTCGTTGTCATTGTAGGTCAGTTACTTGTGTTAACCTGTTGCTTTTGATCACAAACCTCTTCATTCCACTGCTCTACAATCACTGTCAGTCATAAGGGACTGAATTGCTTCATTTCTTATGAGATGAATCAAACAGGACAGGTGTTCTAACAATGCAGGTGAACACATGTGGATCATGGACACATGTATGTACATACGGATCAAAGCGTGACTGACACGAGCTGCTCTGCCAGCATCAGTCTGTGTTACCTGTGTGCTGTGGACAGCTGTCATGAACTTGAAGCTGAAGAAGAACCTGCTCTGATGCTTTCTTCTGTTTCGTCTCAGGAGGGAGTTTCTCTATGGGTAGAAAGAGACTGGAAGTTCAATCTTTTCTCCTGAAGTAAGGTCCTGCAAAGTGGCCTGATGCTGGCCGCCCGTCTCTACCCTTCACCCAAAAAGAGCACGAGGGGTCCTGAGGAAGCGCTAGATCCAGGTTCTACATGAGAGAGGCAGCGCTGAAGAACTCGGACCCACCTTGAACTGTTTCAGCTGAGCAGGAAGACCCTGTAACAGTGGTGAGTTTTCATTTCTGCTTTCAGAAAGTTCCAGCATCCTGTTACCAGCGTCTCTTTGTGTCTCCAGGATCTCCAGTGACAGAGAAAGTGGGAGAGGGCTGTGCCGGAGCACGAAGCTGGACTCCTCCCTGCTGCTCTGGCGGTTTAAAGGCTGTCCTTTCAGGACGGACTAGTTGACAAGAAGATGCTGGAGGAGACGTTGCCCCACCATCATCACCACACTCTGCTGCATCTCAGCTGCTCGTCCTTTAGTCTCCACAGCTGCAGCGCCTCTTCTTCTTGAGCATGTGCCGTGGAGCACCGTCTTCAGGAGGAGAAACACAGTGGAAGCAGCAGCTGCTGCTGTACCAGAGCGAGGACCTCCACCAGAGACTAAAGCCACCGACAGGTGGTGCTTTACCCCTGCAGCAAGTGTGACTGCACATCCAACGCTGCCATGACTGACAGCTGGAGGGAGGGCATGAGAAAAAACAACTGATAAAAAGAAAAAGACTCAAAAGGCAATAAAAGTTTACTTGATTTGAAAAAAACAATTTTTCAATAAAATGTTTGTTTCACTGTTTTTTCTGAACGAGCAGCTCTGAGGTGTGTAAAAAATGGCTTGAATGAAGGTTTGATCATAGAAATGTTTGAAAGAACAGGATGTGGAGAAGAACTAAACAATTCAACATCCTAAGAATAGAGGTTTGCAACAAATCTAAACGCATAGACATCACTTTACAGGCATAAACACAACATAAGGTTTCTGAAGCAAAGAAAGCAAAATAAAAGCATGGAAGAAGACTGCATAAAAGAGAATCCTCACAACGACTTGTGGCTCCACACACCTGAAAAAGAAGCACAAAACAACACAAAGCATTTACACAAAGGCTTCCCATCACTTTGTCATCCAAAACCCCTCAGTCCAACATCTGTCACTATCAGTGTTGCATAGTTTGTCCTAAAAATCCACTTCATAAATTACATTTTTCACAGCAATAATTTCAGAGACCTTTGTGAAGATCTTGTAGATTTTTCTTTTTTAAATCTTACAGATATTTCACATCACTTTGAGGTTCTGAATGTGTCCTCAGTCATCCAAAACACCTCCATTCATCAGAGTGCATCTCATGTGCGCTTTACAAACTCCTTTTTTCACTGAAATAATTTTCAGCACCTTTGTAGATATTTAACGTACTTTTTCTGCAAGTTGATTCAATCTGAAACCTTGTGTTGTGATTGTTCAAAGCGGGCCTCGAACTCGCGATCTTCTACAGTTCGTTTGTAACTGAAAGGGAGGGGCTGCTCCACCAGAGTGGACTGTACCATCGACAGAATACGGACTGTACCATCGACAGAGTACGGACTGTACCATCGACAGAATACGGACTGTACCATCGACTTTTCAAAGTGTAGTGGTGCACGAAGGAGCTTATTTACAAGAAATATAAAACTTAGAGTTATAAAGCCGTCCATTACACTAACACTACACTAGCCTAGCTAGCAAAGTACAGATTAGCGGGTAAGCTAGGAACCATTAACTTACCGCTGGTTGTGGCTCTGTGGCGAAGGCTGTTGTTGATCCAATCTCAAATGTCTGGATAGTCATTAGAACATCTCATCTAATGTTCTTGGCCAGAAGGTTGGACATGCCTTGAATCAGAAACAAGGGCGACAACTCTGGTTTACATCCCCACTGTTTATCTGTGCTTGTTTTAAATTCAGTTGCTTTTTAACTCATCTTATCTTAATGATTACATCTTTACCATTTCCTTGAATGTTTTTTGTAAAGCACTTTGAATTGTCTGTACTTAAAATGGTCTTGACTAATGGCTGAGATTGAAATGACTCTAGCATTGTAAAGCAACACACAGACAAAACATTTTTTTCAAAAGACAAACGACAAACACTGGGCTTATTGCTCCTCAAGACACACACAGTTCTACACATCAATCCTTTCTGCAAAGAAATGTTTCAGTCACTTCTCAACTGAAAAGAGAACATGAAAGGCTCTCAGCTCCATGACTCTCTTCCGCTTCGCTCATGAAGTCACAGTTTTTTTTAGTTCTTTTGGAGTTCTTTTAGTGTTTTCTTCTGTTGTTCTTTGATCTTTAAAATATCCATCCATCCTCTTTTCCTCATCCGAGACGAGGTCATGGGGGCAGCAGTCTAAGCAAAGATGCCCAGACTTCCCTCTCCTCGTCCTCTTCCTCCAGCTCCTCTGGGGGGACTGCAAGATGTTCCCAGGCCAGGTGAAGAAACGCATCTCCAGGGTGTTCTGGGTCTTCCCCGGGGCCTTTGCCCTCCACAACATCAGGCAGGGAATATCCTCCTTGAAATGCTTGTGTTCTGAAGCATTTGGCTGCCTTTATGGTGTCATGCAGTAAAAAGCATCTTCTTCCTGTGTTGGAAAAAAACAAAAACAAACTAAAAACAACGTATCTATGCGTGTACAACAACTACCTTCAATAGCATCTGATGAGATGGATATGTAACATCTTTTTCAGTGAAACATCTTCTACATCCTGTAGTTAAAAAAAGTGTTTCAAAAGTCTGATGATATAAAGAGTTTCTACAGCATTAGAAGGTTTGTTATCAGAAGAAGACACCACCATCTACTGAGCTGCTGCATGTTTTCCTTTGCAGAAATAAATACACAACAGGTCAGTTTGTGCCAGCACCCAAAAGTGCTTTGTGTTCACTTGGCACAAACTGATCACAATTTACACATACCCCCCTGAAATCACATTTAGCTCCCATGAGCTAAATGTGATTTCATGTGATTTCCATAAGCCATGCACACACATTTATTCAGTCTTTGTTCTTCTCACGAGGCGGCAGCATTGGTAAGGACAACGTGTACACCTTAATTCTTAAGTCAGGTTTGAATCCGTTTCCTTATGTGAACAACAACGATTATTTACTTGAGGTTTTGAGCAGAAATGGACTGGATGACGCTCAGATCAAGACAGCAGAGGTTAGGTCCTTTGATAGCATTCAGTTCTGCTCTACCAAGTGAGTTTCCTGCCACAGCCAGATACTTGGAGATGATTTCTTTTGTCTTGAAGATGAAAACATCCAGTGATTAGAACAAAAACAGTCAAGATTTGTGCACCAAAACAACACATGCTACTCCGTTTACTCACCAAACTTGGATTCCAGTCCCCGTTTGATGAGTCCATCAAAGCAGAAAGTGTGTCCACTTGAGTGATGGTCCATGACCTGATGTCATTAATGGTGACGACACGGGACGCAAAACCTCAAACTTGAACCTGAGCTTCTGGGATGACGAAGTTGTAAGCCTATAATAATAGACATTTTTGTTATAATAATGACGAGACTTAACACTCGAACTCTTTAGTGTGGAACCAAAAACGTTTCTATCAAACTGTTTTTTTCATGTCTTCACTCGAAACAAAAATTGAGAAAAACAAAAAATATTCAGATTCTTTCACTTTGGAGGTTTACTGACAAATAGACAATGTTAAACAGACTTCTAACTAAATTCATCAAAGCAGGAGGTAAAAGCTGACTAGACTTGGCTCCTCTTTTATTGTGGAGGAAGTTTCACTTCTTCTCCAGGTTGATTTCTCAACTTGAAAAGACTTTGGTACAAGAACTGGAGAAACATGCAAGAAAACTTGTAGACGACAAGAACCTCCTCAGATTTCACTTGAGACAAAGACAGAACAACGTGATCCCCAAGAGCCCACATAAGGGCAAAACTATGAAGAGTAGATATATATATATATATATATATATATATATATATATATTTTTTTTTTTTTTTTTTACTTTTTCCAGGATGGATGTGTCAGAGTTTTGAATGTAGGAACGATCGAGCATGCAGCACGTTTCCCAAAACTGACACATGATCAGAAATCAAGCTTGTGTCTGTTATATCCTGTTAAGGATGAAGAAAGAGGAAAAAAACAGTTTTAGCACAGGAATGCACTAATGTTGAAGACATTTTAGAAAAAAAAGGATTAAAAGGCTTGTGTCCATGTCATTAACAAAAGTGAAGAGAAACGTCTGTAACAGCTGGTATTCTTAAACTGCAGTAACAGGTAATTAATCCAAACTGATGTTCTTGCAAACACTATCTTTTGGACACTTTCTTTGAAAATAAAATTTGTTTATTTATTTGGCTGATTAAAAATCATGGGACCCCTATAGACCCTTTTCACGTCACATCTCTGCAAATGTATAATGTAACTTCGGGTTTGCAGGTCTAGACAGGGAAAGCAGACACTAAACGCTGTTGAACACTATTTGACAGAAATATTACAAGGTAACCTTACCAATAGTAAAGGACATTTTTACAATACTTAAATTATATATGTCCTACTCAATTATTTTCATTTTGTATTTCTTAGATCGTTCTGAAATTAAAATACAAATGTAAGTAATCCTGCCTGCAGAATACTGCATAGCTGCTTTCCCAAATGACTCTCTTACAACTCGGTCAAGGTTAGACGAAGGCTACAAGTACTTCACTGAATGGTACTTGTTTGATTATGAAGGTAGTTAAGATTTTTATTCTTCTACTTTATGCTAGTGATTGCTTTCCACAGTCAGTATGAGATGTAGAGCTGCAACAGATTTGTTCTGCCCAGTTAAGTTGCTTAAATGTACGTGTTCACGTAAACATGGGATTCGTTTTAAAGTCAAACTAACTACTGTTGCAATATTTTCTAATGTTGCTCCCGTTTGCTTTTGCTCATAACTGTTTCCCTGATCTGTGGGAAAGTAAAGGTAAATAAGGGTCAAATTAAAGCGTTAAAATGAAGGGACTATTCGCACGTAATTTCTAAAATATGTGCGACAAGTGCTGAACATTTTTCTTGGCTGCACTTATTTTGAAAGCTGAAAATACATAGCTTAATAACCACACTTAAAATATTCGCTGCGCCGCTTGGTAAACATTTCTGTTTTTAAAATGACTCCTTAAAACAAGCATGTAAAACAACAAATACTGCTTAAAATAACAACTAAATTTCCCTTTGGACACAAATAAAATACATGCAGACACGCAGCAATGTGCATCTTGGCCGCACACATGAAATTCTATTTGTTTTTGTGCTTGGTTGCACTTAAAATAAATGCAAATACATCAGCCAAGATGTAAACTGTAGGAAAGAATCATAGAAGAATAATATCTCCTCAATAGAACCTCAAATATTGGAAGATTATAATAACCTATTTTTGCTCATGTCTTGAGAAAATGTCTATATGAGATATAGTTTTGTTAGTGTAGACTCACCATTTCATCTCCATGCATTATTAAACAGAGTAGTCTGTGTGTAGCTGAGGACTGCAGAGAAAACAGAGAAGTCTGCATCTCCAGCTCTTGAAAATATGACCTGCAGCTGCTCTGTGGCACCAGAGAGTAACTAGAAGCCAAAGAAAAAATACCAGTTATGTTTCTGAATTAAAGCCAACGGTTTTTCTTTTGCATTAAAGAAAAAAAAGAAAGAAAGACTGATTCTTACTCATAGTACAGCAGCACATCTGGAGGGTAAAGTGTAGAGGTGGAGACATCTGACTCTGTTCTAATGTGGTTGTACATGCAGGTCAACTGTTGATCAAAAAGACAAAACATGAATTTTTACTATTTGGGGGTGCCCCCATTTCATGACATCAACCTAGAGCCGACCTCAGCAGTGTGCCTGCGTTTCACCCACAAAAACAAACAACAAAAAAACGTTTGCATAGATGGATGCGCATGTTGTGCTTATAAAATGAAAGAGTTTTGCAGATCACCAATAGTTCCGTGGAGAAAGTAGGTGTGTGTATTAGCCTGAGGGTGGTGCTGGCAGCACAGACTCTTCGAAATGCTTGCTATATACATATACAAATATATACATATATATATATATATGTATGTATGTATATATGAGCTAACAGAACTGAGTCGACAGTGGAGCAGATTGGATTAGGGTGAAGAAGAGCAGAGCACGAGTTAATGACATTGGTCAGCTGTAGTAAACTAGATTAACACACTTTTGGATTGTGCATAATCACAATTAATCACAATGTTTTACGAGTTAAATTATACACGACAATATGCAGTCTTCGGTGCCATGTTCAGCTCTCTCTAGTCCAGGATCACTACTGTTTGGCATAAAAATCACTCAAAAGACGTCAGGGATCAGTAGGTCCGAAAAAGACACGTCGGGTCTCATAAAAACCGGAAACTTTGTTGGGTACGCCACAACTTTACCAGGTGCAGTTCCCCTCCCTACCTGAAGCGGCGCTGTCTAAGCTAGGGTTGGCGGTTTTGCCTCAGTTCGTGCTTCTTTACAACCTCAAGGAATAAAAAGCAGCAAAACAAGCTCTCGGGAACAGCTTTAAGGTATAAAAAGGGAAGGAAGAGGAGAAAACCTGGCTCAAAGCAGAGGTTTGTGTGTTTTATTCACCCCTCGGAACACTTTGGTGGAAAAACTACGGTAACTGCTGGAGTAGTTGTTTTTCTGGTCTAGAAGAACATGGTGGCTTAGTGTAGCGGTTAAGGACGAGCGCACTGGTGCAGAAGTGGCTCGGTTTTCGCAGTAATCACAATTGTTTTTTATTTTAATTTGAAAGTAAAAAAAAAGACATTTTTTGCAACATATTCAAAGCAGTTTCGTTGTTTCTGTTCCGGAGCTTGATGAAGGTGTTGTGGCGGTCTTTGTGCAACTCGGCGCGGCGCACGTAAAAGTGGTGATGATAAGGGGGGGGGTCGCATATTCTTTTTTGTTGTCTTGGGCCACAATGCAGCCCAGGCCTGCTTAGTGCCACAGTTACATGAGATGACTTTCTCTTCGTTACTTTTCTTTCGGGTGTGTGTTCCATAATTCCGTCACACAATTCCCAGCATGCACTGCGTCACATAATTCCCAGAATGCCGTGCGCATACAATTTTTTTTTTTCAAAGAAAAACCCTTTTCCGGTTAGCTTTCGGGTTAGCTGTATGTTTCTTCGAGGTTTTTATATTAGCATGATATTGTATGAATATATATTGAAAATCTCGAAAACCATGACTTTGCAAGTGTCGATGTAGGTCTTGTTTATAAGGGAGCCGGCGGCAAATTGCTAACTGGGATTGTTTAGAGGGCATGTGACTTCTACTTAAACATAGACGCATGGCGTTTATGTGTTGCGCAAATGCGCAACGGGTCGTGGACGGCACCGGGCGGGAGGGGGGCGATGAGGGGACCAGAGCCCAGAGGGCGGGTGGAGAGAGAGGCGCATGCCGGTGCCGTTGACCAAGCATTACACTGTAGTCCGCACTCTAACCAATCCTTTTGCTGCTTTGAAAACTTTGGAACTATAATGCCATGCCATAGAATAACAAATCATTTATTTCAAATCAATTCAATCCAATACAACAAAGGGATTTTCACAAAACAACCTTGAATTATCCAAAGTGCAAAACTGCAGGATTTTCAAACACAACTAATACTTCTCATAGAAACGACATTTTTTTGCCTGCACTATTGTTATGGGTCAATTTTTAAAATGCCTTGAAATAGAATAAGGTCAACAAGAAATGGCAACACAAAATCACCTCAAACTCATCCACTTTTAAACATGCAATCAAAAACAAAATCCTTTATCTAAACCTAGACAAACATCATTTGACTCATTCAAATTTCACTTTGCACATTGATTCTTTTCTAGCCTTGGAAGGCCTGGGACACCTCACAGGGGATAAAAACATCATTCAGTTTTAGAAGAACAGCTTTGTAATGGAATTAAGTTGCATAACGCCAGTCATCAGTCAAGGATGTATCAAGAACAATTTGTTTGCAGGAAACCATTTATTAGTTACTTCAAATTCTAGCTAGAATGTCATGAGAGGAAGAGCTTCAACTTGAATAAATTCATCATTTCATTAAACAGATGATTCCAAATGAAAAAAATCAACTCAAGACAATCTTGCAAGATAATCAAGTGTACAAACAAGGAAGTAAACAAGAATGAATGTCAAATCCATTCACAATTGAGCTTCCTAAAGTTCAGCCCACTGTTGTTTTTCCACATCAGAAGAATACAAGGAGAATATTTATTAGAACATTCTAGCACACTGTATGGTCACATCTTTGTACAATTCCAAGTGTTTCCACACATTAGGCTGTAATGATAGTTGATCATTTTTTTGCTGCATCACATGTGCGTGGTTCGCTATGATAACATGTGGTCATTTTTACGTTATATAGTAAAATAAACCTACCTTACCTCAATCCAAATGGTGTTGTCCAAGATTGACCATAATCGATGTATTTTCTGTTGAAAGGATTTCTAATGGTTTAGGCCGATTGGAGGAATAACTTACCACAGACAGATTGTTTTGGTTGGATTGTAGGAATTTGAACTGATTTAGGGATTAAGCCACTGAATCGTTGCACCTCCATTTCTTATAGTAATGAGTGTTTTCTACTGATCATTTCTTCTGACTTTTATGTCAAATGAATGACTCTTGGCAGTTTCACTGTAACGTTATGACATTTTTCTAGTTTGATGATGGCAGGGCGGACTTTGTGCTGTCTGAAGAGGACAAGCTTGACAAACACAACCTGACCAGCTTTCATGAAGGAGAACAACCTGGAGCTGATTGTCCCGTTCAACCAAGAGGTAAACGGACATGATTATAAAAAAACAAACAAACTCAAAAACAATCATTTCAGTTGCATTTGAATTGATCTGAGTGTGTTTGCAGACATCAGACAAGATCTTCACGGCTGCACTGCCTTTTGTTCATCAACTCCACTGCAGAGTCAGATGAGCTGCTGGAGGAGAACAAGGCTGTCTCCAGAGAGTTGAAAGGAAAGGTAGGAGCCTCGAGCGTGCGAATGCCTTAAGGTGCAAACTTGACTGTTTTTTTGGAGAATTCTTTATCTGCTCTGCGATGAACTTCTGAGTAGTGTTTACATTTTTCAAGCGACGCGATCAATTCCATTATTTTAACACGAAGAACATCTTTCTCACTCGCTGTGAATGCGCAGGTGAAAGACAGAGGAGGAAGTGATGTGTTCCTCTACTAAACGGAGACAGGCAATACAAAGCGGAAAAGAATATAAAATAAAAAAGAGGGAATTGCATTCTGGAGTGCTGCTAGATATGAACAATATGAAGACATTTCTTTCCAGTAACTTGCTCTATGTTCTTTCTGTCCGCTCTCTGTCTCTCTCTGTTTCTCTGTTTGTGGTTCTCTATTTCCTTTAACTTCTTTAATAAGTTTTCATCATTTTCAGGGTTTAAAAAATCTTTTTCTGGACAGAGTTTCCTCCGTAGTGGCGTACTGTGATCCCTGAAATAAATTCAAGTTAAATGACGCGATTTGCCCGTGATTGCACTCCGGGCGTAAATTTCCAGTCGTGGGTGACGTCACCAGCAGGTGTCAGCATTCTGCAGCGACTGGAGCGATTCCATTCTGATATCCGTGTGATCACTGCGACGAGAGTCACTTGGAAGTATAAACCAGCCCTTATAAATACGTGCCGGCAATCAAACAATGTGCATCTTTATAAAGATGAATTTCCATCCGTTTTTGAGCTGCTTGCATGTAAATGCGTGTGAATGACATCAGCCTTTCCTTGATCTCAGGTACACACGTGGACAAAATTGTTGGTACCCCTCAGTTAAAGAAGTAAAAACCCACAATTCTCAGGCCTGTTTCATTAGTTTTTTTTTTTAATAATTATGTTAATCAGCAATTCAAAAGTGATGGCTGATTTTGATTATTTAATTTTCAATAAATTTTTATTTATTGTTACTTTTGTAAGTTTCAAGTGATTTCAGTGACAATTGTGGGCTTTTCCTTCTTTAACTGAGGGGTACCAACAATTTTGTCCACGTGTGTAGAAGACTGAATAAACAGAAACCTGACATTTATTACTGATTTATTTACTTAAGGAGTTTTCATTCATGGGTCAAAGCTGGGTCTTCCAACATGACAATGACCCAAAGCACACAGCCAGCATGACCAAGGGGTGGCTCCGTCAGAAGCATATTAAGGTTCTGGAGTGGCCTCCAGTCTCCAGACGAAAAAAAAGTAACAGAAAATCTTTGAAAGGAACTCAAACTCTGTTTCTCAGCAACAGCCAGGTTACCTGACTGATCTAGAGAAGATCTGTGTGGAGGAGTGGACCAAAATCCCTCTTGCAGTGTGCAAACCTGATGAAAACCAATCACAAACAAAGGCTACTCTACCAAATATTAACATTGATTTTCTCAGGTGTTCAAATACTTATTTGCCGCAGTTGCAAACAAATAAATTATATTAAAAATTCAAACAATGTAATTTACTTTTTCTTTTTTTTTAGATTATGTTTGATTCTTAGACCTCTGCTGTTTAACCTTTATACTAAGTCAGAAAATGCATGCCAAGTTATCAATTCTACGGCTGTAAGTGTTAATATTCGTATCAAAGCTAAAACTTAATCAGTCATTTACAATCTCAAATAATGCAACCACAATGGAGCACAACCCAGTGCTTCTGTATGTAAAACCATGTTCACCTTTCAACTACCAAACCAAAACAAATTCAATCTTAGAAAAACAAATTCTGCTGCTTATTGCCTTGGTGGAATAAAACACACAATATTTTTAATAAAATGTTTTTTTAAATGTTTTCTACCTTTTGGTTGAGCAGGCAGTTAAGAGGTTAAATCAAAGCCAAATTTAAAATCACAAATAAAACTTTCATTCCTGATCAGTTTTGGCCTGAGCTAACAACAACCACCATCGGTGCTGTTGACTTACAGAGTGCTGGTGAAGACTGCACACAAAGGGAGAGAAGGAAGGGATGCAGAGAGAGAAAGAGAAGAGTAAAAGCTTAGGAATTAGAGTACTTTGAGTTTTGGGACTTTGAAAAGGAAAACACAAAGGAAAATCCAAACTATATCCAAAGTTTGAAATCTTATATATTGAATTGGTTTCTTCTCTTTTCAGGACCTGCAGCTGTTCACAGTGAATCCTCAGAATCTTGTGCTTCTTAAACAGTAAACAGCAAGACATCAACTTCAGTCCACTTGGGTAAGTTTGAAACAGTAAAATATTTTCTATGAATAACAGATGCAAATCTTCCACTCAAAGTATGAGACCTTAAACTGTCCAACCTGTCCTTCACTCTCTTTGAAGCCTTCCTTCATCGGGTCAGTGCTTTGCTCCTGGCCGGGTGTTCACTCAGTTTACTGCACAAGAAAGTTTGACAGTTTTAGGAAATGTCAGCAGTGTCTGTACAGACCTAGATCCACAAGTAATTTAAACAATAAGAAAACACAGAAACACAAAAAGTACAGATTTCTCAATCGATGTCTAAAAATAAAACACAGGATGACTACAAAAAAGTCCTGCATATGTGAAGTTTTATAGAGGTACATTCAATCATAATTCATGCTCTTGACTAAAAGTCACTGTACAAATGCAATTATTCATAAAAAACGTAGGTAAAACAATTGAAATAAACTAAAGAATCATATGATACCAAGGGACAATAGTTATAAGCAAAAAGAGACATGAATTAGAGTAGTTTATGGATAATAGTCTGATCCAAAGAAACACATGTTATGATAATTAGAATATCTTCAAAGTTTCTTTATAGATTTGTTAAACGGAAATAATTGAAATGACTGTGTTGATCATCTTTACATAAGTTTAACTAAATTAACAGAGCATGCATTGTTTTTTTAGATTTCTGCTGCTTTGGCAAGTAATTTCGGTGAGAACGTTGATGCCCAAGTCATTTCCGCCCTCGGTTATGAAAGCACCAGCTTGTCCATAGACTAGTTAAAGTCTTTGAAGCCTTTAGACATGGTGGATTCTGTCAACATCCTCAGCAATGTGATTGGTTGGAGAAAAGGACAGACCAAAGCCATTGTCCTGTCTTTGCTGTCGTCAGGAGTTATACAGGTTTTGTGTTAGATTGTGTTTATTAGAAACTGCACAAAAATAATCGTTTTGGACTGTTTACTTTTTTGTCTTTTTTGCTACCTTCTACATCCATTCAGATCAACAGCTCAGCCTCGCTGCTAAACCTGGACTCCTCATCCCTGGTGTGCCATCGACTGTGTTGAGCAGCATCAGCGGCTCTGATCTTGTCACCGTATCCAGAAACCCCTCAGTCCTGTTCTACATACTGTGTGCTCCACGGATTGTCCAGCTCTCATTTGTTATAAGGGTAAGAAAACCTTAACACAGATAAAGGATTTAAGATAAATACCATAAATCTATTCATAGTATAAATTTAGATAAGGAAAAATACATAATCATAGTAGGGGAAAGAATGACAATTATTCTTCACATTTTTTTTTATTCCCCTATAGGTGATTGTTGGCCATTATGGTTTTGATTACTAAAATGTCTTTGAGAATTCTCAGATATTTTGTTCATCATGTTGCAGATCATTTACAAGTTAGTTTGGCAAGCTGCATCAGACATAGTAAAACAATGAAACTTTAAATTCACTCTTTTGTTAATGTTAGACTAACAGATAAACCAAAGAACTAAATTTAGCTTTATATATTGATAAATGATCTTTTATTAAGTGACATCAATCGTTGTCTTTTTCAAATTGTTATGAAGGAATCTAATGTTATAAGTTTGGAACCTAGATGATGACTGAGGTCTACCAAACCTTCAGAACCCACAAGGTACATGTGAGGGGTTCAACGTCACATATAACTGTAGCAAATCACGAAAACAAATGCAGAATGCAACTTTTTAGAAATCAACTGAAACAAATTCAGAGCACCAAAAAACTCTGTTTTTTAACTCTGAAGTTTCCAAACATAAGCGGATGATCTTCATCAAGATGCAAAAGGATTTACAAAAACTTTAGCTGTTGTTGATATTGTAGAGTAGTCTTCATGTTTGTGTCTATTTGAATCATAATTAGCTCTAAAATCACTTGTTGATATTTATAATATATAATTATTTTGTAATATATAATAAAATATTATATATTATAATATATAGTATTATAATATAATATATAATATAATATGTGTCTCCCTGCTTCTTTTTCTGTCTCCAGATCATATTTTTAAACACCAACAGTTTGCAGATCATAGAAAATGTTCCAGATAATTTGGCCTCTGAGATCCCTCCAGTTTACCTGCTGGGGTTCCCAGATGACAGCAGCTCAGTCATCAGACTGAATAGGAAGAAATGGAAACCTCAGCAGGTTGGTTCATCTGTTAAAAAGACAGATGTTTTCACATTTTTAATGTAACTTTTACAAACTGAATGTGCCTTTCTTCCTTTATTTTTGTTAGGTTGCAACTTCACTAAATAATTTTTGTAAAGTTTTCCATTTTACCAAAATTAGAATATTGTAAAACATTGATACACTTTTTAGTTTAGGTTATATTTACTTTACTTTATTTTTTTCCCCTAACAGCTGACCTGCATGTACAACCAAATCAAAGAAGAGTCAGACGTCACCAGCTTTTCCCTTTATCCTCCAGATGTGCTGCTTTACTTTGAGTAGGAATATTTTTACTTATACTGAGTTATGATCACAAAACGCTTAAGATTTTTTAAAACATGATATGACATGATATCATGACTGTTTGTCTTTATGATCACAGTTTCTCTCTGGTGTCACGGAACAGTTGCAGGTCTTACTTTCAAGAGCTGGCTGATGCAGACTTCTCCGTCTTTTCTCCAGCTCTGAGATACAGACGGTCGGCTTTGTTTGAAAATGCAAGGAGCTGCTTGGTGAGCAAAGCAAACAGTTTTTTTTTAAATAAAAAAAAATTGATTGTAATTTAGGACTGTAAATTTGACTTGAGACTGTTGAGAAACTGGAAATTAAATATATATGTGTATATATAGATTTTTTGTTTTTTTTTCTTCCTCTTTCTTTAAGGGAATGACCAACACAAGTTTGACTGAGGACAATATATCCGTTTTGGGGAACATGTGCTGCACACTCAGTGGCTCCTACATCCAAAGCTCTCATCCATCCATACTGGAACAACTCAAAAACTGTCCAGATCTCACTGTTGATCAAACAGCTGCAGTTGAAACCCTTCTGACCAATGGAAATACACCTTATGGGCATTTAAACTGCATCTTTTTGAAATTCTACAATTTACAAATTGCAGTTTTGTGTCTTTTAGAGACTATAGTGTCCTCAAAAACATCATTTTGCTTGTTTTTTATGATCAGAGTTCCTTCAATATGGAATGAACAAACTCTAAAAGACCTTGGGATGTTAACTCTGTATTTGCCTTCATCTTTCTATCAACGCTTTGATCAGGTGAGTTAAGGTGCATTCATGTGTTTAGAAGGGAAGCTCTCATGAATGGAGGATCAAGTTGGAGCTCATAAACCTCTTTTACTTGCAGAACACAAAGCGTAACTTCCTGAAATACTTTCTGAGCGTTTTTGGTGGAGTGAGCAGAGAACAGAGGAGGCAACTGAAGAAAGAGATAAGACAGTCCATCAAAAGTGATTCAGAACAACCTGCAGGTCAGTCTGCTTCTGTAAATGTGTCTTTATCTTTCTGTTTACTTTCTTCTCTAAGTTTTTCTGACTTTCTTTGACAGAATGCACAGCTGGAATAATCACTCAGGTCACAATCAGTGACCCCACCTTCCCCTTTGACTATAACATCAGTCAATTCAACAACTGTCTGTCAGTTTCAACCGTCAAAGACAACTTGGATGCCATCACAGAAAAGGTGGATGAGGAGGAATACCTCAAGATTGTTCTGAATAAACTACGAGAGGTGAGTAAAGATCCTTCATAGAAACATTAAAATCAGTTGGTTCATCAGTGATGCTGTTATATATAAGATAATTGGATTGTTTTGGGATAATCTTTATGGTTGGAGAGCACAACAAACACTTGGTTTATTCTTGTGGGTAGTGAGATTTGAACAAGTGAACATTCCAGCTGGAAGTCTCAATTCTTGATTTAAATTTGAGACATTTTCTTTCATTTCAACTTGAACTGACATTACATGCAGTTTACTGGATTTCTGTGCTTTTACAGGCTCACAACTCCATCATTCCAGAAGATCAGGTTCAGTTCCTAAGTGCAGCTTGTCGTGTTGCCACTGTTGAACACATTCGTTCATGGACCATCAGCAAAATCGACATACTTGCTGCTTTGATGGAGTCTTCAAATGGAGGCTGGGACCCGAACTTAGTGAGCAAACAGAGAACTTTTGTTGTGTTTCTGTGTCCAACATTTATGGGCTGCTGTTTCCATCAGAGCACATTTCTTCTCCTCCAGTCTAAGGTTATCATCTCTAAATATCTGGCTGTTGGAGGAAACAAACTAGGCAGTGCAGAGCTGAACGTTATCGGGGGACCTAATCTCTGCTCTCTAGATGTGGACGTCATCAAGACTATTTCATCACAAAACTTCAGGTAAGAAGTGTGAACTGAGTTTGTGTTTAGTATATCCTTAAGTTTAAATGTGAATATCTCACAGTTCATCACTTGTGGAGAAAATGCGATTCGAGGTCAAAGATCAAAAGGTTTAGATCAGGGGTTCTCAGAGTGCCATTAGCCTGCGGGAAGAGTTTTGTGGCGCTCAATAAATCAGAATTGATGGTTATTAAATAAAAATGTTTTGTGGTTTCTGGCGACTTCTGCAGGGAGAAAAAGGTAATTCCATCCAGGTGTCAATGGTGCAGTGTACTAATTTCACCGCTAGAGGACAGTCAACATTTTCTATGTCATTGTCTCTGCGGAGAAAGACAGTTAACACCGGCAGTAGAAATTGAGTCACAGCGGGAGGATGAGCGGGATTTGGAGAGAGAACTAAAGCAGGTCCTTTGAGGGAAAAAACTGCATTGGCGAGGAGAAAAGGCGCTTTCAAGCTAAGTGGACAAATGCTTACTGTGTCATACCTAATGGGCTGGATAAAGTCGTGTGCCTGATTTGCTAGCAGGTAAATCCAATGCTCAAAGAATTCAAAATAAATTCGTCACTACGTTACAAATATAAACTATGACAAATTTACCGGCGAGGAGCACGAGATTAAGCTTCAACAACTACAACGAGGCTATGCTCTACAGCAGCTAATGTTTACAAAAATGTCCAAATTCAGTGCAGTTGTAACAGAAGCTAGCTACGTTGTAGCTTTGGAAATGGACCGGATGTTCCAAGCTACGCTCCCCCGCGCTAGAATGTGTTTTCCCTGCTCTCAGACATCGCTGATTTGTTTGATAACACTCATATTTTGTCCCAAACAGTGTTAAAAGAAGGTGGATGATTACGATATTCCTTATTTTGAGAGTTTATTGTCATATTTACATGTTTTCCCCACATATTCTACCTAAAACAATGAGAGGGGGCACGGATTCTTTAGGCCGCTGCTGATCCAGCCTTCCAGAAAATGGTCAGAAGAAAAATTATCTATTTTTTTAATTGTCTGTTGTTACGTGCTTCCATACCAAAGTCACTGTTATAAATCACGTTTCTTATCTTAAATTAGCCAAACAAAGGTAATTTTAACTCAAAAAGCTGTCAGTTGAGCGAGGAAACGCATTCTGGCAGTGAAACGTAGCTTGGCCCAACACCGGCGTAAACTGATCTCTTAACTGTACAGATGACACTTGGTCATGAAAGTTATTATAAACAAAACAAAACCCCAGGTTTAGATTCTAGTAAAAAAAAGTTTTACATTTTTCAAAACAGTCTTGAGCCACCAATCCAAAGTAAAAAAGCATTCTGCAAAGATGGATTCTGCATCTGTGATTAAAACCTTCCATACTAGGATTATTCTAATTGAAATCTGGCAGGAAATCTGCGCTCCTCCACATCCAGGGCAAAAGCACATTCATAAATATTCACCTTTGGAGGCACTTGTAAAGGACGCATGAACTACATCAGACCTGCAAAAGCAAATTTTTTGAATGTATATTGTTGGAATGATCAACTTTGAATATTATTCTGGGTTTAAACTTGTCTTATGTGCTACATTCTTCTGCAGAGAAGTTGACTCTCTGGACATCTCCAGCTGCACTACAGACAAAAGGAATAACTTTTAGTTCAATCTTTGGCATCCATTGAACAAATATAATAATAAATTTGACTTGCCACAAAAATGTATATTTCAAAATGTTTTATATTTGTTTGAATGGTTATTTCCATGATGATTTATCAAGCTTCCAAACCATTTATATGTTTGTTGCAGACCATCAACCCCAACAATCCTTCAGTGTCAGTGATTTTGGACAGCTTACTATCAATCAGTCCAGATCTGTTCAGCACAAACACACTAAATAATCTTGCTGAGCTGCAGCTGTGGTTTAATGTTCTCCTTCGCCCGTTCTTGCCCGCTGTTTCCACCAACTTTCTCTCAACTCTTGCAGCAAAGGATTTGCAGTGCAGCTCCTACCAATATATACTGGTAGTAATACAACAAATAATACTTGGACAAATTCAAAGAATCTGACCAATACTTTTCTAATGTCATAGTATTATCTGTTTTGTAAAAATGAAATGTCCTAATCATGTCTTTTAAAAATAGCTTGCAAATATTGAGTGAAGTACAACCCCAGATGACTCCTTCTAGGCAAGAATCTGTGTACACACAATTCATCAAGATTTACCTGAGCAGAAAGGATGCTGCAGGTGAACCCTAAGAAACTAAATTATATACATATAACAACGAGGCTAAATTACAATGTTCTGTATGGGAAGAAACTTTCCATACAACAGTTTTTGTTGTTCAATTAAAACATACAAACATTATACGAATAAAAAAAACACAGAACTTATTCTCTTATAGAAAATATGTCATAGTTTGATAGTTAAGGTAAATTTAAATATGAAAAATTATAACAGGTTGACACCACTTTAAGTATTGTGTCAAACAAACTGGGACATGTGACAGAAATACAGTAATGTGTTACTTTAATTGCAAAAAAAAATTACAGAGGCAGTTTCCTGACCATGTATTATGTTACCTAAAGACGTTTAGAGTTGGCTTCTTGTAATGTCCCAGCTTTAGTCTTGACCTGACAATATTTTGTGCTCCTGTGCTTCAGATCCTGGCTGCACCTCAAACATCCAAAGCAGCACAGAGTGGCTCCAGAAAAATGTTGGAGGATTCTGGATTCTCTTGTCTATTCAAGACATTCAAGGACTCTACCCACAATTCTCAGCGGTTTGTTCTATTGCTTTTTCAGCCATTCAGTTTGTTTCTACGTATTTTGTCCCGTTTTGATTTCGTTTCTCTGTGCAGGTGGAAGCCCTGTCACTGCTGTCAGTCACACAGCTTGCAGAGGTAGCGGCCACACCTGGTCAGCTCACATCTGCAGAACAGGTCACCATGGTGATGACTTATGTCCCTGACCAACAGTTTACCTCCTTCTTTGGTCATTTTTCACCTAAGATTTTGGTAAGAAAACATTTTCTGCTGCTTAACTTTTTTAACCCTTGACATGCAATGTATACAAACCTTGTACAATGTTCATGTTTCTATTCTCCTACAGGGACGTGAAAACGTTCTTCCTTCTACTGTGAGGTCAGCCGTGTTGCAGGTTGTGTTTAATCGGGCAAACCTCTCCAGTCCATCAGTCAGTGATGCAGTTGTGCTACTGTAGCTTCAAGATCGAATGCGCCCCCTGCTGGTGAACATGGCACCTGACCATGTGACTCCATACTTGAATAAACTGGCAGGAAGAAACTGCAGCATTGAGGAGCAGAGTGAGTGTAAAAAAAGAAACATGAGACAATAATTTGCTTTTGCTTCTGTTCCAATAATACCTTCAAAAGTCTTTTTTATAACTTTAATTAAACCAAATATTTTATTTTTCTATTTTAGTGTAAATCTGCTCAACCTGACCATCTCATCTCTGAGTAATGACACACAGACAGAAGTTCAAAGTAGTATCATCCAGGCTCTTCAAGGTAAATAAACCACATGAAGAAGAAACAAATCTTTGCATATTTTTCTACAATTTTAATTGCTAAAAAGAATAAAAATGATCCAAACTTTACATTTTGTTCGACTGTAAATTGATTTAATGTAGATCCATCACCTCTTCGTTGCTATGGTGACAACTACAGCTTCAGCTTCTACCGTTTCCTGAGGAGATCATTCATAGGATTCCAGTTTCCCAACCTGAACACCTTCTTGTCCCTCATGCCTCAAGACAGAAAGCAACAGGTGTGTGGACATGAAAGCTTTCTGGAGGAAACTCTGAAATAATCAACAGAAACACAAAATCAAGTAACTTTTCTTTTGTTTGTGTCTCCCCTGTAGCTGATAAACTCCATGCCTCCATCAGATCTTGGGGATTTCTTGCATCAAACTAATGTTGTTGGACAAGAATCTGAGCTCTGTCAGCTTTACAGCAGCTACCTCCAGATCTCAGTGTTTCTACAGACTGTATGTACAAACACTCACAAACACACAAAACAAAGCACAAAGAGTTGAACCTGAATGTTCTCTGCAGGAGTCACTGCCAGAGCAGGTGAGACAGAGAACTCTGCCTTGCGTTTGGCCCATGGCTCTCAGGAGCTCCAGCAGGTCAGAGGTTAACGCCTGGTTTGATCGAGGTCTCCCCAATGACTTGGTCTTCCTCACTAAGACTCAGATCAGCCAGATCACCTCAATCAACGCCTCATGCTTGGCCTTCCAAAAGATGTATGTTTTTTTGAATTTACAAATCCATGCTCCTGTTAAAATGAAGACATAACATCTGTGTTCTTCTGAGAACGGTTCTCATGAGTTCATTCTGTGTTTTTTTTCAGTCTTTCTATTTTTGGTTCATACAACTACTCTGCTGCTGTATTCACAAAACAGGATGTTTACAACAACATGAAGGCTTACCTGTCATCAAGTCAGTTTTTGAAGACACAGAATATTGCTTTCAAAATTATGAATCATTTAATTCTTGAATCTCCTGATTTTGAAGCATGAATTTAGAAAAAAACAAACAAAGTCTTAACTATTATTTTATTTAAAAATAAAATACATGCTTTGCTTCAATAAAAGAAAATTCTGTTGCATATCTACAAGTAAAATGGTTTGATACTTTTATAAATTTTAAATCTGGTGTGCTTTATTTACAGTTAACAGAGAATTGTGTTATTTTTAGGTAATTACAATTACGTTTTAGTTTAATAGATAAAAGCATAACCTGATTATTTTTAAATCATTTTTTTCCACATAGCCACGGCACCAAAGTGCTAAGACAGCAACAACCCAGAACTGAGCTAAACAGCCTGGTTTGCAGAGTACATCGGTTCTTTCATGTCTTTTCTCACTGTGGCGGATCTTCAGTCATTTGGATCTACAGAGGTATTTTATCTCATTAACAGATTGTTGTAATCCTGTACTTCTTTTATTTACTGTGAGGGAAATTCTGAACAAAGCAGATAGTTTTTTGCTTTACAGAACTGACTGTATCTTCTCTTTTCAGGTTCTGTGAGTTTTCACAGTGAATACTCAGAATATTGCACTCCTCAATCAGCCCAACGTGGATCTGACATTAATCAGCTTCTACACTCCGTTAGTTTGTGAGCAAGTCAGCAACTTTAATCCACTCCTGTAAGTCTAAAGCATTAAAATATGTTGTTAGTTTACCAGCTACAAATCTTCCACTCATAATTAGAAACACTCACTGTACAAACTGCATGTGACCCTAAACTCTACAAACTGTTTTTGCTTTTTAGTCTTCCTTCAGTGAGTCAGTGCTGCGCTCCTGGTCCTGTGTTCACCCAATTGAATGCATCAATCAGTATGAAGGTTTTAGAAATCCTCAATGACGTCTGTACTAGTCTGGATGAGCAGGTAATAAACACACGCTAAAAAATGTTTTTATGATTCACAGTCTTGTTAGAAATACTTCTACATAAAAGGTTTATGTAACCACGCTGTTGTTTTTTTGAGTAATGAGGAGGTAATTACTGGGAAACTAAAAAGCACTTAAGTCTAGGAATCAGTTTAACACATGCATTTAAACCACAACACTGAGGCTGCAAGGACCTTATTTCTAAGCTTCTTTTAATACAAATGCTACCTGACAGACACTTGTGTGTACTGAGCACTCCTCCCACTTCCTTTCTATATGCAAGCATGCAAAGTAGCTTTACTTGTTCAAAATAAAAATAAAAAAGGACACTTAAACAAGGAAAAAAGTATTTAGTTTTTACTTTGAAATGTATTTTATTTTTAAACTATTTCGCTTAATTATGGGCTGCAAAGTTTGGATTGAATTTGAGTTTCAGGTAATCAGGAGGTAATCGGGAAAGAATACTACGGAAATGACAGGGTGGTAGATTGGAGGGTCCTTCCATCCATCCTTTTTCTCAACCCGCTGCATCCCTTTCGGAGTCATTGGGGTCAGAATTGATTTAACCAAAAAAAAGAAACCACCTTAAAAAGCCATGCCCAGTTCTAGAACAACATTCTTTGGACACATGAGACTAAGATCGACCTGTACCAGAATGTTAGGAAGAAGAAAGTTTGGAGAAGAATTGGAACAGCTCATGCTCCGAAGCACACACTTCAGTAAAATATGGTGGAGGCAGTGTCATGGTACAGACATGGATTCTGTGCATAATTAATGGCAATGAGTCACTTGTGTTTATTGATGGTGCGACAAAAGACATAATGAGCCGGAATTCTAAAAGTGTAGAGGATATACTGCCTGCTCCGATTCCCCCGATACAGCAAAGAAGTTGGATGATCCTTCACAGTAGAGGAGGACAATGATCCAAACATTCTGCAATCAACCCAAGGTTCTTTTAAGGCAGATGAAAATGTTCTGCAATGTCTAAGTCAATCACCAGATCTCGGCCTAATACAATTTAATTTGGGGTGGTGGTTCCCCTTTTCATAAAAAATGGGGACCGCCAAGGGTGTAGTTCCAACTACTGGAGAATCACACGCCTCAGCCCCTCTAGGAAAGTCCAGGGCACAGTACCAGTCCGTTGTGTTGAGGTGGAGAGAGAGTAGCTGAGCAAAGCAAAAGCTCTGAGTTTACCAGTTGATTTCCATACCCTATGGACATGAGCGATCGTGGCGGTGTCAGCGCTTAGACCAGGGGTTGTTGAAGAGCGGCCCGCGGGCGCCATTGTCCAGTGGAAGAAGTTTTTGTGGCCTGCAATAAATCATAACTGATGGTTCTGAAACAGCTGGGCCCTGCCACAGACCGGCGACCCGTCCAGGCGTGCCCTGCCTTCACCCTAATCCAACCAAACAAACAAAAGGAGAAGTATCCCATAATTCCTTGTGCTGAATGATCTGACAGCAGGCACAATGTGAGTGTGACCCTCATTACAATCTGGTCGTGGTGGACGCAGCGCTGCGCAGATCAACTGGTGCGCGGTGAATGCTAGTTAGTTTTTTGCTCCAACATCACATGTCAATCATCATAAAAATATCAGGAGAAAGGGGCGGGTACAAGGCTCCCACTTAGGCGAGTGCAACTAAGAGACTACAAACAATGCATTGGGGAAGCGGTGTCCTGAGAGTTCTTATATGTCAAAGTGATGCTGATCAGAAACAGCTGGGCTCGGGAATCTGGTCCAGATTCAACTGGACGGAAGCTCAGGGGAAGACCCAGGACACGCTGGAGAGACTATGTCTCTCTGCTAACCTAGGATCGCCTCGGGATCCCTGTAAAGGAGCTGGAGGGAAGTGGTCGGGGAGAGGGAAGTCTGGGCATCTTTGACTGCTGCCCCTGCGACCCGGTTCCGGAATGAGCAGAAGAAAATAGATGGATGTACAATTAGCTGTTGTTAAATATCTTTTTAGATAAACTGTATCATCAGTCCACATTGCTAACACAAAAACTGGATTTGACCTCAGTCTTGTTGCACACTGGGGACTTTTCATGCAACAGAACTGCACTTGTTTTTCAAAAAAAAAAGTAATAAAAAATTCAATCATAAGTCCTTCATTTGAAAATGTATGAATTTGTATTAATGTTGAGAATATTTACACACAACGGTTAACAGACTCAAACCTTTGTAATACTTTAAAATGTAAACAAATAGTAATATTGAAATCCAGAAGAAAATGACCACTTAAGTAATGTCCTGCATTGCTCTCTTAACAACTTCTAGTCTTATATTTTCACCGTTTCTCTCATTTCTCTAACTCACAAAAGCCTTTGAACTCTATATCAAGTTTCAAACAAATCTAAAACTGCAGTGATGTAGCTTTATGATTCTCCATCATGTCTGTTTTCAGTGCAGAGATTTGTTTTGGATTTCTAAAATGCCTAAAGCTACATGGTGAAAACCAAAGGCTGCTACGCCCATAAAGTGCTTCATTTTTTAGATAAGAAAAAGAAGGTTTTGGAGGGTCAGTTCTTAACTTCAGTAATTATTAAACACTTTTCAAGATTTATGAACAGACGGGGAGTCTATAGTGAGATTCTGTCTTCAGTTCAAACCCTGGATTTGTTGATATAAAGCACTACAAGCCAAATTGTAATTGACACGCTCATGTTCAGTCTGGCTGACTGAGTCCAAACGGAGGATTTCTTTCTTGATGGTTGAGTTCGGGTTATGAATGTGACAAGTATGAGATTTGGCAAAGTCACTAGAGCAAAGAGAGCAAACTCGCAGGAAAGTTAAGATCAAACCACAGAACAAGTCTTTCACATATGTGCCTGCTTTGTTTCCAGCAGCTTCCAACTGATGGAGTGAAGCACCACTTCAAAAATCATTTGCCTCATTAGAATGACACAGTTTCATCAAAGATACATCTCCATTTGCACAGATACTGATAGATCACTGATGACATGGAACTACTGTACATTATATCCACAGAAAGAAGTTGGTAGAATCCCATCAGTCCCTTCACTTTTCTCCTGCCCAAAGCTCTACTTGAAGTTATTTTTTTAATCTCAACATTTGACTCCACACAAGAAATCCAATAGTAATGAAGGAGATTTGAGTTCTCTCCTCTGCATTAAACACAGATCTACAGATGCACTGATGTTCAAAGTGCGCGGCCCTAGCAGGAAGCATGCGCTCACAAACATAAAGCCATCTTTCAAAAACAACTTTGAGGAACTCTTGATTGAGATTAAGGAAGAAAAGCAGAGCAACATCACAGGCTGAAGATCCGGAACAAACATCCAGCAACTTTGTTTTCTTTGGACGCGGATAATGATGGTCACAATCCAAAAAAATGTTTGGTCTAAAGTGGTCTGAGAGACAGAGTAGTCTTCTATGCAGAGTGTCTCCTTGTTCTTTGAGAGGAGGGATAAGATGCGGGCAACAGAGGTGAAGGATGAGGGGAGCTGGTGCTGCAGCATGTTGCGGTGTTTCTCCTTCAGCGTGCTCCCTGGAAGCTCCTGCTCGATGAAGTCCATCACCGGGCGAAGGTCTGGGTCTGGCCCTGCCACTCGCAGGATGATGGTGTAGCCGTCACCAAACCTGATCAGAAAAGTACAGGGAATTACGCACAGGAAGTTCTGCTTTGGAAGACGTTTGCATAGATCTGACATGACGTCACGATTTCCCTCTGAAATGTTGCTTACCTGTTTTTAAGGTGCTGCACACTGCCCAAAGCAGCGGAACCTGCCGTTCACCATGATGGCCATCCTGGTGCACAGAGCTTCACACTCCTCCATGCTGCACAAACACAGGAGCACACCAGGAGAAGGTTGTTTATGACACGTTAACGATGGAAAAGGGGAGGCGCAGAAAGCTGAGTGGAGCGAGCAGGAAAAGTCCTAGTCTAACCTGTGAGACGTCAGAACTACAGAGCGTCCCTCTTTGATGATGCTCAGGATAGCGTTCCAGAGGTGCCTTAGGGTCCATGCCAGTAGTTAGCTCATCCTAAGAACATTTTGGAAAGAAAAAGTTCACTGCTGCTCCATAATTCTCCTCATTTAAACTAAAACTCATTTTGTCTCACTGACCAGAAACACAACAGGAGGTCCTCCAATCAGAGCGATGGCAGTGGACAGTTTCCTCATGTTTCCTCCACTGTAGCTCCCTGCTGATTTGTCAACATATTTGACCAATCCCAGTTTCCGTATGCCCCACTCTGCCACCTAGTGGAAAGAGTTTGTTTGTAAAAAGGGAGTTTTTTTCTGTTTTCCTGTTAGTTAAACAACATTAAGATCTACAGGGTTTGCCACTGAAATCTTCTGTTTCCATTCATCCTTGTCCTTTCACTTCAAACACCTTGGAGTGAGAGGAAAACTACTTCCATAAACCTCCTCTTTGTTCTTCATCTATTCCTCCAACCTCATTATCCTTTTACCAACATCCTAAGAGAGACGTGCCTTCTTTTAATCCCAGCACCAAAAAAATCTGTATGTTTTTCATTACTCTGCATGTAAAGAAATGCTACTTTGGGAATCTACTCACGTTACTTCCAAACAGCTCCAGAACAAATGTTGACACGCTGCCATTGATTCCTATCAGTATGTATCAGTATGTAATTACACTGCAAAGAAGGGAGGAAAGGCAGGTCTAAAGAAGGGATTTCCTGTTAAGTTTACGATCAGATAAGGAGTCAAGCTGGCTGACAAACGCCTCACCATATCCCAGACAAAGTTGGCCAGCCAGTAGAGGAATGGCTGCACTCCACTGATGAACTGCATGTGCTTGGCCTTGTTCACTCGCTCCTGGATGAGAAAGACCACAAAACTGGCCGGGACAAAAGACATGGCGAAGATCACGCAAATGGACACCAGCACATCCACTGACGTCGTCTTCCTGGGAAGCAGAAACAACATGGATGTAGGAACAGGTCAAAGTTGGGATTTCACTTTCTGACGACCTCCTACACTCACTCTAATACTCACAATGCGACCTGTGACAGCTGCTCCTTGGTGAGGTTCAGTGGGTGGTTGTATGCTGTGATGCCAAACTTGTTGGGGTCTTTTCCAGCTGGCAGACTTGCGCACAGAATGCCGTTGTTCATCACATTGAGGAAGGAGCTGATGCTGTGCCAGCCCTTGTTGTTGAACCAGATCTGGAATGAGAGGGGCAGATGTGAGATTTCAGTTTGAGCAACATTCAAGAAGGAAAAGGGTTTGAGAACAACTGGGTGTTCTAAAGTCAACAACAGATGTTTGACATCAGTGTCAAACACAAACAACAGCTATTTTGAATGGAAACAATTTACTAGTATATTTCTTCTGAATCTCTGTCCTCTGAAATAGAGGAGAAAAAATGAGGTGTTCTGTAGGTGGATGACTAGAAAATTGACTTAAAATGGGCAAAAACAAACTTTACACACAGGCTTCACTGCAGTCTTCCTGCTTGAACGTAAGTGCTGGTTTTCCTCTATTTAAGGTGAAATTGATGGTTTTAAGTGTTACAATGAGATAGATATGTTTGTGGAAATGTTAGTCCACTTTTCTGTGTTTTTTTGTAAAAGATGCGTTAATAGATTGTAAAACAGCCGCTGTTTGCCGTTGTTTCTTTTCTGTTAGTTTTCTCGTCTTTCATATGCATTAGACTTAGAGTATAGTTTGAAAAGGTTTCTCGTTGTCATTGTAGGTCAGTTACTTGTGTTAACCTGTTGCTTTTGATCACAAACCTCTTCATTCCACTGCTCTACAATCACTGTCAGTCATACGGGACTGAATTGCTTCATTTCTTATGAGATGAATCAAACAGGACAGGTGTTCTAACAATGCAGGTGAACACATGTGGATCATGGACACATGTATGTACATACGGATCAAAGCGTGACTGACACGAGCTGCTCTGCCAGCATCAGTCTGTGTTCCTCTGTGCTGTGGACAGCTGTCATGAACTTGAAGCTGAAGAAGAACCTGCTCTGATGCTTTCTTCTGTTTCGTCTCAGGAGGGAGTTTCTCTACGGGTAGAAAGAGACTGGAAGTTCAATCTTTTCTCCTGAAGTAAGGTCCTGCAAAGTGGCCTGATGCTGGCCGCCCGTCTCTACCCTTCACCCAAAAAGAGCACGAGGGGTCCTGAGGAAGCGCTAGATCCAGGTTCTACATGAGAGAGGCAGCGCTGAAGAACTCAGACCCACCTTGAACTGTTTCAGCTGAGCAGGAAGACCCTGTCACAGTGGTGAGTTTTCATTTCTGCTTTCAGAAAGTTCCAGCATCCTGTTACCAGCGTCTCTTTGTGTCTCCAGGATCTCCAGTGACAGAGAAAGTGGGAGAGGGCTGTGCCGGAGCACGAAGCTGGACTCCTCCCTGCTGCTCTGGCGGTTTAAAGGCTGTCCTTTCAGGACGGACTAGTTGACAAGAAGATGCTGGAGGAGACGTTGCCCCACCGTCATCACCACACTCTGCTGCATCTCAGCTGCTCGTCCTTTGGTCTCCACAGCTGCACCGCCTCTTCTTCTTGAGCATGTGCCGTGGAGCACCGTCTTCAGGAGGAGAAAGACAGTGGAAGCAGCAGCTGCTGCTGTACCAGAGCGAGGACCTCCACCAGAGACTAAAGCCACCGACAGGTGGTGCTTTACCCCTGCAGCAAGTGTGACCTGCACATCCAACGCTGCCATGACTGACAGCTGGAGGGAGGGCATGAGAAAAAACAACTGATAAAAAGAAGAAAGACTCAAAAGGCGATAAAAGTTTACTTGATTTGAAAAAAAAAATGTTTTCAATAAAATGTTTGTTTCACTGTTTTTTCTGAACGAGCAGCTCTGAGGTGTGTAAAAAATGGCTTGAATGAAGGTTTGATCATAGAAATATTTGAAAGAACAGGATGTGGAGAAGAACTAAACAATTCAACATCCTAAGAATAGAAGTTTGCAACAAATCTAAACGCATAGACATCACTTTACAAGCATAAACACAACATAAGGTTTCTGAAGCAAAGAAAGCAAAATAAAAGCATGGAAGAAGAATGCATAAAAGAGAATCCTCACAACGACTAGTGGCTCCACACACCTGAAAAAGAAGCACAAAACAACACAAAGCATTTACACAAAGGCTTCCCATCACTTTGTCATCCAAAACCCCTCAGTCCAACATCTGTCACTATCAGTGTTGCATAGTTTGTCCTAAAAATCCACTTCATAAATTACATTTTTCACAGCAATAATTTCAGAGACCTTTGTGAAGATCTTGTAGATTTTTCTTTTTTAAATCTTACAGATATTTCACATCACTTTGAGGTTCTGAATGTGTCCTCAGTCATCCAAAACACCTCCATTCATCAGAGTGCATCTCATGTGCGCTTTACAAACTCCTTTTTTCACTGAAATAATTTTCAGCACCTTTGTAGATATTTGACGTGCTTTTTCTGCAAGTTGATGCAATCTGAAACCTTGTGTTGTGATTGTTCAAAGCGGGCCTCGAACTCGCGATCTTCTACAGTTCGTTTGTAACTGAAAGGGAGGGGCTGCTCCACCAGAGTGGACTGTACCATCGACAGAATACGGACTGTACCATCGACAGAGTACGGACTGTACCATCGACAGAATACGGACTGTACCATCGACTTTTCAAAGTGTAGTGGTGCACGAAGGAGCTTATTTACAAGAAATATAAAACTTAGAGTTATGAAGCCGTCCATTACACTAACACTACACTAGCCTAGCTAGCAAAGTACAAATTAGCGGGTAAACTAGGGACCATAAACTTACCGCTGGTTGTGGCTCTGTGGCGGAGGCTGTTGTTGATCCAATCTCAAATGTCTGGATAGTCATTAGAACATCTCATCTAATGTTCTTGGCCAGAAGGTTGGACATGCCTTGAATCAGAAACAAGGGCGACAACTCTGGTTTACATCCCCACTGTTTATCTGTGCTTGTTTTAAATTCAGTTCTTTTTAACTCATCTTATCTTAATGATTACATCTTTACCATTTCTTTGAATGTTTTATGTAAAGCACTTTGAATTGTCTGTACATAAAATGGTCTTGACTAATGGCTGAGATTGAAATGACTCTAGCATTGTAAAGCAACACACAGACAAAACGTTTTTTTCAAGAGACAAACGACAAACACTGGGCTTATTGCTCCTCAAGACACACACAGTTCTACACATCAATCCTTTCTGCAAAGAAATGTTTCAGTCACTTCTCAACTGAAAAGAGAACATGAAAGGCTCTCAGCTCCATGACTCTCTTCCGCTTCGCTCATGAAGTCACAGTTTTTTTTAGTTCTTTTAGAGTTCTTTTAGTGTTTCCTTCTGTTGTTCTTTGATCTTTAAAACATCCATCCATCCTCTTTTCCTCATCCGAGACGAGGTCGTGGGGGCAGCAGTCTAAGCAAAGATGCCCAGACTTCCCTCTCCTCGTCCTCTTCCTCCAGCTCCTCTGGGGAGACGGCAAGATATTCCCAGGCCAGGTGAAGAAACGTATCTCCAGGGTGTTCTGGGTCTTCCCCGGGGCCTTTGCCCTCCACAACATCAGGCAGGGAATATCCTCCTTGAAATGCTTGTGTTCTGAAGCATTTGGCTGCCTTTATGGTGTCATGCAGTAAAAAGCATCTTCTTCCTGTGTTGGAAAAAAACAAAAACAAACTAAAAACAACGTATCTATGCGTGTACAACAACTACCTTCAATAGCATCTGATGAGATGGATATGGAACATCTTTTTCAGTAAAACATCTTCTACATCCTGTAGTTAAAAAAAGTTTTTCAAAAGTCTGATGATATAAAGAGTTTCTACAGCATTAGAAGGTTTGTTATCAGAAGAAGACACCACCATCTACTGAGCTGCTGCATGTTTTCCTTTGCAGAAATAAATACACAACAGGTCAGTTTGTGCCAGCACCCAAAAGTGCTTTGTGTTCACTTGGCACAAACTGATCACAATTTACACATACCCCCCTGAAATCACATTTAGCTCCCATGAGATGTACAGAGAGTACGGAAAGTCAAAAAGTACATGTACAGATATTTTCATGTTAAAACCCTGCCTGTCCCTGCAGCTGCCTTGCTGGCAGTTTTGTATAGCATAAGGGGGAAAAATATATATTTTTGAAAAGTGTTACTTTTGAACTGCTTTTCAAGTTTAAAAAGAAAAATAGAAAAATCCTGCATCAGAATTTAAAGGCTCTAATGTGAATGAATTTACTTCGTCATACATACTGTCTCTTACTTCTCTTCCTGTCATTTTTCCTAATCACTCCTGATTGTTGTTTATCTCACTAACCTGTACCCTCCTGATGTAAGCCATGCACACACATTTATTCAGTCTTTGTTCTTCTCACGAGGCGGCAGCACTGGTAAGGACAACGTGTACACCTTAATTCTTAAGTCAGGTTTGAATCAGTTTCCTTATGTGAACAACAACGATTATTTACTTTACTAGTTCTGCTCTACCAAGTGAGTTTCCTGCCACAGCCAGATACTTGGAGATGATTTCTTTTGCCTTGAAGATAAAAACATCCAGTGATTAGAACAAAAACAGTCAAGATTTGTGCACCAAAACAACACATGCTACTCCGTTTACTCACCAAACTTGGATTCCAGTCCCCGTTTGATGAGTCCATCAAAGCAGAAAGTGTGTCCACTTGAGTGATGGTCCATGACCTGATGTCATTAATGGTGACGACACGGGACGCAAAACCTCAAACTTGAACCTGAGCTTCTGGGATGACGAAGTTGTAAGCCTATAATAATAATAGACATTTTTGTTATAATAATGACGAGACTTAACACTCAAACTCTTTAGTGTGGAACCAAAAACGTTTCTATCAAACTGTTTTTTTCATGTCTTCACTCAAAACAAAAATTGAGAAAAACAAAAAATATTCAGATTCTTTCACTTTGGAGGTTTACTGACAAACAGACAATGTTAAACAGACTTCTAACTAAATTCATTAAAGCAGGAGGTAAAAGCTAGACTTGGCTCCTCTTTTATTGTGGAGGAAGTTTCACTTCTTCTCCAGGTTGATTTCTCAACTTGAAAAGACTTTGGTACAAGAACTGGAGAAACATGCAAGGAAACTTGAGGATGACAAGAACCTCCTCAGATTTCACTTGAGACAAAGTGTGACAATGTGACAATGTGATCCCCAAGAGCCCACATAAGGGCAAAACTATGAAGAGACAAAGAGCAGAGAACATTATACAGGGGAGCTTTTGAATGAAAGAATCAGGCTGAATCCTTTCACAATAAACAAAGAAGACAAGATATCCAATGTGGTCTTGAAAGAAGTCTTCCATAGGATCTACATTCCCACCCAGAAAGCACCACTTGCCCAATGCAGCAAAAGCACAGAGCACTGAATCCAGAAATTCCAGATTGTGTCAGGAATTTGCCAGGACCGACTCCACTTTTCAGCCTCTTCAAAATGCCACTCACCTCTTCTACTCTGTGCTCTCTAACATTTTTTCCTCAGTCAGTTCTCCTTCATACCTTGTGTCACACTCATTGAACTCGTCAACACATTTCCATTCCCGCCTCCATCATCCTGCACATCCTGTCATCTCTGTTTTTTTGTCTCACCTTTGTAGATCCAACTCCTTCTCCTTTGTGTCCAATCTGTCATCCAAGTCCTTTTAAGCTTTCTTTTTAACCTCTGCCACTTCCACTTCCACTGTCCTCTTACTGGCACACTTTTTTCTTAGCAAACTTTTTCTCTTAACAAACTCCTGAATTTCTTCTTTCCTCCACCAAGTCTTATCTGGTTTTCTCATTCCAGATGAACACTCCAAGTCCCGTCCTCCCTCGATCTCTTTAGCTGCAGCTATCCAGTCACCTGGAAGAAGCTCCTCCCAAAAACCTGCTTAAACTCCTCCATTAATGTCACACACCACTTTGACCTCACATAGGATATCCACATTTCAATGGTTGGTTTTAACTATGCACATGGAAAAAACATTTCACTCAAAGTTTTAAGCTTTGCTGTGTTTGTGAGAGTTTTGTGCACTATTCTGATCAAATTAAAATAGATCCTACAGTTTTGAAAGTGATCAAAACTGTTCATTAAAGCTGCTGGATCATAATTAATGAAAAGCTCATACATTTAATGTTTTAGATACATTTACGTCCGTCTCAGATATAGAAGGAAGAGTCACATACCTCTCCAAGTTTTTGGAGAACAATTTTAAGGTGTTCCACCTCATCAACTTTTTCTGTGATGGATCAGTTGTCTTTGACAGTAGCGTTTGATAGGCAGTTATTAAACTGGGTGACATCATAGTCTAAGGGGAAGGTGCTATCACTGATAGTGACTTGGATGATTGTCCCCACTGTACAGTCTGTGAACAAAATGAGAAACATGGTAAAATAAAACTTCCGATTGATGCAAAAATGACAGAATATCTGACCTGTAGTTCTCTTAGACCTAGTTTTGATAGACTGTCTTATTACTGCCTTCAGATTCCTTCTCTTATATCTGCTTACTTTGTTGTCCTTGATAACTTTTAAAAAGGATTTCAAGAAAGTAACCTTGGTGTTCTGCAAAGAAAAGTACAAGTAATGAAAACAAAATTCCAATGTGATGTCCTGCATGTGTTACTTTTTAGATAAATAGATAAATGCATTTGTTAACTTGTTCACTTTGACAAAGTTATCATAGAAAGTTGTAGGCAGATACAAAGGTAACATCCCCAGGTTTGTCAGAGTTGTCCCATTCCATATTGAGGAAGCTCTGAATTTAGAAAAACATAAATGTATAAGGAAGGTGTAAATGGATAATTATATCAACATTTTGTAATACATAAAGCTTGAAATTGTTCATTTTAAAAGTTTGAAATTGCTACCCGTATGGTGTATTTCCAGTGGTCAGAAGGGTTACAACTGCAGCTGCCTGATCAGCAGTTTTTAACTTTTTCCAGGATGGATGGGTGTTCTGCTGTTGTTATGCGCCCCGCGTTTGCACAAGGAAACAGCCAGCTAAACTCCTTGCTTCAAAGATGTTTTATTCCGCCCACAATGGAGTAAAACTACAAAACAGAAAATGGTATTTAGAAATGTACACATTTATGATTAATAAACATGTCTCACTTACAGTCATTGGTTTCCATAGGACTGTTGGTTGAAGGAGAAAAAATAAAGCTGCAGACGTTGATACACTGTGTATACAAATGAACTCTGCTATGACAGTGGGCAATAAAGCTGGATTCAAATTAAACTTTATCGAAACTACAAAATGAACAGAACTTTCCTTGGCAGAACAATGGGTCAGAGTTTTGAAAGTAGGAACCATCTAGCAAGCAGCACATGTTTCCCAAAACTGACACATGATCAGCAGTCAAGCTTGTGTCTGTTATACCCTTAAGGATGAAAGAAGAGAAAAAAAAACCGTTTTTAGCACAGAAATGCACTAATGTTGAAGACATTTTAGAAAAAAAAAGGATTAAAAGGCAAAACTTGTGTCCATGTCATTAACACAAGTGAAGAGAAAAGTCTGTAACAGTGCTTGCTTACATACAAGTGCTTGGAAATTCCCCTCTCGGCCCTGCATTTTGGTCAAAAATGACTGGAACACTCGTGCAAAAACTATGACAACTAATGATGTAATTTAATTTCCTAGATTTTTAAACCTGTTCTGAACTGTATTTCCATTGGAGACACGGTAGTGTAGCGACAATGTTCTAGCGCTTTCATGCACAAGCTTTTGGTTCGAGCCCTGTATTCCTCACTCTTCACAAGCGTCACGAAGATATCAGCAGAGTACCAGCGTTGCCAGCCCAAGTCAAGGTATGAGCACGACGGTTCCTCCATCCACTTCTTCTATCAGCAAGGACCTGTCAGGTACATTTACTGCTATGCAAAAGTCTTTCAAATATACAGCCCAGAGGGCCTGACCAGACAGCCCCCACATCCACACCAGCTTCCCAGGAGTACATGTACTGCCCTGCTCAAGTTTTTCTACCTTTACAGAGAGATTGGGATGGAGAGGGAGATGTCCTGGAACCACTTTCAGAAGTCTATATATTATAACATGGAGAGGCAGAGATGGGAGGAAACACAAGAATAAAATGACCGCTGAAATGGCCTTATAATCTCATTTTTAAATATGTATATATAGATGTTTGATTTTGACAGATGACCACTGTTTGTATTGCTGTAAATATCTATGTACATACAGCAGCAAACAAACTCTTTCTGGAAGGGCTGAGGATGTCTTACATGTTGCACAAATTGTTTTATATGTACCAGTTACAGATACATTTGATGTGCTTTACATTGTGAAAATGTCATTTGAAATTAGATGTGTACAAAAGGCCCTGTAGTGTTCTGTGCCTTTGGCGGTCAGAATTCCCACACTCGTGTTAGTCAGTGAAGTACCCACTAGAGGGAGCCTGCGCGCGCACCACACAAGCGGTGAGCTGCAGAGAGAGAGCGACGGTGATTCGGACCGGCTGAGAGTTTCCCGTTAACTTTACGGCAGTCTGCGTTCATGACCAAAGTAAGTTGTTAGTAAATGATTCGTTTACCTGTTTAACATGTTGGCTTCAGTGCACTCTTTAAGTTGTGTTTATGTTTGCTAGTAGCTTCTCAGCCTGTAGTCTTCCTACTGAGTTGAGCTAATGGTTTCCCGGTGTGGATATACAGACGTGTGATTTTGTTAATAATTATTATTTATGTGAATCACATACATAGGTCATAACCATATTTACGTGTATATGTAACGGTTAAGGCAAGTGTGTGTTGCGCAGCTGTGCCTCCTCTAGGCATATTTATTGGACACGGAACAGATACGTCTCCATCCAGGCGAAAGCTCATACGTTTGTGATGTCATCAAACATCGACAAGTACAGATAGAGCAATGATTCACGGGAAGGGTAAGAGTGCTAATATTTACAAAAGCGTTCAACACCTAGTAGTAACCCTTTCAGTTCCAGCTTAAAGCTCAGCCTGTATTGTCTGCATGTATGTATGTATAAGTATATTTAGTCTTCGTTCCTTCTGTTATTTACAGAAACCACACCCATATCCACCTTTGTTCTGGAGTTTATTCTTCTGTCTCTCCAACGTTGTGCATCTTTATTTAATATAAGCCGTGAAAGAGCCACCTCCACCTCCTCATTACCTCCACATAGCCTCCACCCCGACTCAATTAACCTGCTGTAAGATCTGCGGATCTCTTCCTGGCCGTAGAAGTGGTGTTCTGGCCGACACTCCAGGGTAGTAACGGTGGAAAACACGTTGCAGCGCATACAGTCCACCAAACCCGAGTTATCTTTCTTACAAGATGTATCTTGTAAATGTGTATATCTGGGCAAATAAATAATTTCTAACTTTGTATAAGCAAAATATGTTCATTGTTTGATAAATAAAATAAACATTTTACATTAAGTTCTCTTTAAAAAAAAAAAAAAAAAGAACAACATGTACAGATAGTTAAAAAATAGTTGGTATCATTCATAAAAAACAACCAAAAAAAAAACCTTTTACAATGTAAGATAATGTGAAATATAAAAAAAGCTTTGTTTCAAATACAAGATTACAAACAAACAAACTTGGAAATAAATACAAATTTACAATAATGCTCCAACACTGCCTTGTTCCATATATAACCTGCAATAGGTGAAGTTCACCAAGTAGGATTACGATTGAAAGATATTTGTTGCATGGCCTAATTAGAAGCAACGACATCAAACAAAAGTAGACTGTTAACAATTTTTTTATTTTGTCAAATTTAGACAGACAAACTTAGGATATTTCTATTGAAGCATGTGGCTCTTTTCCCTTCCATAAGTGTCTCTCTGGTTAAAGAAAAATTGAATAATTGTAATTTTGTAATAAAAAATTAAGAATTACAAAATAATTCTGTTTTTTCTTCTCTTCCTCAGAAGTCCTTTCTTTAAGTAGCAGCCTTGGTCTTCTACAGTCAATGGATTCCAGTGAGAATGCAGTAAAAAAAAGGTGAGGATATAATGTTTAGTACAACTGGAAACCAATGAGGTGGAAACCCTTGCATCACTGATAAACTTTGAGACTAACAGGACTAGCATAGCCGCCAGCAACCAGACTGTGTCCGACGCCGCCGGTCCGACGCCGCCAGCAACCAGGCTGTGTCCGACGCCGCCAGCAACCAGGCTGTGTCCGACGCCGCCAGCAACCAGGCTGTGTCCGACGCCGCCAGCAACCAGGCTGTGTCCGACGCCGCCAGCAACCAGGCTGTGTCCGACGCCGCCAGCAACCAGGCTGTGTCCGACGCCGCCAGCAACCAGGCTGTGTCCGACGCCGCCAGCAACCAGACTGTGGCAACCAGGCAATTTAGTCTTTGATCCTAAGTCCACTCACGTGTTTAGAGAAAGAAGAATGCTGAGTGACACCCTTAAGAACTCCATACCTGCTTTGAAAGGTGGAGGTGGTAGCATCATGCTATGGGGTTGTTTTTCTGCACATGGGAGAGGACGAGTGGACTGTTTTAAGGAGAGGATGACCGGGGCCATGTATTACAAGATTTTGAGGAACAACCTCTTTCCTTCAGTTAGAGCATTGAAGATGGGTCAAAGCTGGGTCTTCCAACATGACAATGACCCAAAGCACACAGCCAGGATGACCAAGGGGTGGCTCCGTCAGAAGCATATTAAGGTTCTGGAGTGGCCTCCAGTCTCCAGACGAAAAAAACGTAACAGAAAATCTTTGAAAGGAACTCAAACTCTGTTTCTGAGCAACAGCCAGGTTACCTGACTGATCTAGAGAAGATCTGTGTGGAGGAGTGGGCCAAAATCCCTCTTGCAGTGTGCAACCCTGATGAAAAACAATCACAAACAAAGGCTACTCTACCAAATATTAACACTGATTTTCTCAGGTGTACAAATACTTATATGCAGCAGCTGCATACAAATAAATTATATTAAAAATTCAAACAATGTAATTAACTTTTTTTTTTAGATTATGTTTGATTCTTAGACCTCTTAAGTCAGAAAATGCATGCCAAGTTATCAATTCTACGGCTGTAAGTGTTAATATTCGTATCAAAGCTAAAACTTAATCAGTCATTTACAATCTCAAATAATGCAACCACAATGGAGCACAACCCAGTGCTTCTGTATGTAAAACCATGTTCACCTTTCAACTACCAAACCAAAACAAATTCAATCTTAGAAAAACAAATTCTGCTGCTTATACCTTGGTGGAATAAAACACACAATATTTTTAATAAAATGTTTTTTTTAAATGTTTTCTACCTTTTGGTTGAGCAGGCAGTTAAGAGGTTAAATCAAAGCCAAATTTAAAATCACAAATAAAACTTTCATTCCTGATCAGTTTTGGCCTGAGCTAACAACAACCACCATCGGTGCTGTTGACTTACAGAGTGCTGGTGAAGACTGCACACAAAGGGAGAGAAGGAAGGGATGCAGAGAGAGAAAGAGAAGAGTAAAAGCTTAGGAATTAGAGTACTTTGAGTTTTGGGACTTTGAAAAGGAAAACACAAAGGAAAATCCAAACTATATCCAAAGTTTGAAATCTTATATATTGAATTGGTTTCTTCTCTTTTCAGGACCTGCAGCTGTTCACAGTGAATCCTCAGAATCTTGTGCTTCTTAAACAGTAAACAGCAAGACATCAACTTCAGTCCACTTGGGTAAGTTTGAAACAGTAAAATATTTTCTATGAATAACAGATGCAAATCTTCCACTCAAAGTATGAGACCTTAAACTGTCCAACCTGTCCTTCACTCTCTTTGAAGCCTTCCTTCATCGGGTCAGTGCTTTGCTCCTGGCCGGGTGTTCACTCAGTTTACTGCACAAGAAAGTTTGACAGTTTTAGGAAATGTCAGCAGTGTCTGTACAGACCTAGATCCACAAGTAATTTAAACAATAAGAAAACACAGAAACACAAAAAGTACAGATTTCTCAATCGATGTCTAAAAATAAAACACAGGATGACTACAAAAAAGTCCTGCATATGTGAAGTTTTATAGAGGTACATTCAATCATAATTCATGCTCTTGACTATAAGTCACTGTACAAATGCAATTATTCATAAAAAACGTAGGTAAAGCAATTGAAATAAACTAAAGAATCATATGATACCAAGGGACAATAGTTATAAGCAAAAAGAGAAATGAAGTAGAGTAGTTTATGGATAATAGTCTGATCCAAAGAAACACATGTTATGATAATTAGAATATCTTTAAATTTTCTTTATAGATTTGTTAAACGGAAAATAATTGAAATGACTGTTGATCATCTTTACATAAGTTTAACTAAATTAACAGTGCATGCATTGTTTTTTTAGATTTCTGCTGCTTTGGCAAGTAATTTCGGTGAGAACGTTGATGCCCAAGTCATTTCCGCCCTCGGTTATGAAAGCACCAGCTTGTCCATAGACTAGTTAAAGTCTTTGAAGCCTTTAGACATGGTGGATTCTGTCAACATCCTCAGCAATGTGATTGGTTGGAGAAAAGGACAGACCAAAGCCATTGTCCTGTCTTTGCTGTCGTCAGGAGTTATACAGGTATTGTGTTAGATTGTGTTTATTAGAAACTGCACAAAAATAATCGTTTTGGACTGTTTACTTTTTTGTCTTTTTTGCTACCTTCTACATCCATTCAGATCAACAGCTCAGCCTCGCTGCTAAACCTGGACTCCTCATCCCTGGTGTGCCATCAACTGTGTTGAGCAGCATCAGCGGCTCTGATCTTGTCACCGTATCCAGAAACCCCTCAGTCCTGTTCTACATACTGTCTGCTCCACGGATTGTCCAGCTCTCATTTGTTATAAGGGTAAGAAAACCTTAACACAGATAAAGGATTTAAGATAAATACCATAAATCTATTCATAGTATAAATTTAGATAAGGAAAAATACATAATCCATAGTAGGGGAAAGAATGACAATTATTCTTCACATTTTTTTTTATTCCCCTATAGGTGATTGTTGGCCATTATGGTTTTGATTACTAAAATGTCTTTGAGAATTCTCAGATATTTTGTTCATCATGTTGCAGATCATTTACAAGTTAGTTTGGCAAGCTGCATCAGACATAGTAAAACAATGAAACTTTAAATTCACTCTTTTGTTAATGTTAGACTAACAGATAAACCAAAGAACTAAATTTAGCTTTATATATTGATAAATGATCTTTTATTAAGTGACATCAATCGTTGTGTTGCGACTTTATTTGTCTTTTTCAAATTGTTATGAAGGAATCTAATGTTATAAGTTTGGAACCTAGATGATGACTGAGGTCTACCAAACCTTCAGAACCCACAAGGTACATGTGAGGGGTTCAACGTCACATATAACTGTAGCAAATCACGAAAACAAATGCAGAATGCAACTTTTTAGAAATCAACTGAAACAAATTCAGAGCACCAAAAAACTCTGTTTTTTAACTCTGAAGTTTCCAAACATAAGCGGATGATCTTCATCAAGATGCAAAAGGATTTACAAAAACTTTAGCTGTTGTTGATATTGTAGAGTAGTCTTCATGTTTGTGTCTATTTGAATCATAATTAGCTCTAAAATCACTTGTTGATATTTATAATATATAATTATTTTGTAATATATAATAAAATATTATATATTATAATATATAGTATTATAATATATAATATATAATATAATATGTGTCTCCCTGCTTCTTTTTCTGTCTCCAGATCATATTTTTAAACACCAACAGTTTGCAGATCATAGAAAATGTTCCAGATAATTTGGCCTCTGAGATCCCTCCAGTTTACCTGCTGGGGTTCCCAGATGACAGCAGCTCAGTCATCAGACTGAATAGGAAGAAATGGAAACCTCAGCAGGTTGGTTCATCTGTTAAAAAGACAGATGTTTTCACATTTTTAATGTAACTTTTACAAACTGAATGTGCCTTTCTTCCTTTATTTTTGTTAGGTTGCAACTTCACTAAATAATTTTTGTAAAGTTTTCCATTTTACCAAAATTAGAATATTGTAAAACATTGATACACTTTTTAGTTTAGGTTATATTTACTTTACTTTATTTTTTTCCCCCTAACAGCTGACCTGCATGTACAACCAAATCAAAGAAGAGTCAGACGTCACCAGCTTTTCCCTTTATCCTCCAGATGTGCTGCTTTACTTTGAGTAGGAATATTTTTACTTATACTGAGTTATGATCACAAAACGCTTAAGATTTTTTTAAAACATGATATGACATGATATCATGACTGTTTGTCTTTATGATCACAGTTTCTCTCTGGTGCCACGGAACAGTTGCAGGTCTTATTTTCAAGAGCTGGCTGATGCAGACTTCTCCGTCTTTTCTCCAGCTCTGAGATACAGACGGTCGGCTTTGTTTGAAAATGCAAGGAGCTGCTTGGTGAGCAAAGCAAACAGTTTTTTTTTTAAATAAAAAAAAATTGATTGTAATTTAGGACTGTAAATTTGACTTGAGACTGTTGAGAAACTGGAAATTAAATATATATGTGTATATATAGATTTTTTGTTTTTTTTTTCTTCCTCTTTCTTTAAGAGAATAACCAACACAAGTTTGACTGAGGACAATATATCCGTTTTGGGGAACATGTGCTGCACACTCAGTGGCTCCTACATCCAAAGCTCTCATCCATCCATACTGGAACAACTCAAAAACTGTCCAGATGTCACTGTTGATCAAACAGCTGCAGTTGAAACCCTTCTGACCAATGGAAATACACCTTATGGGCATTTAAACTGCATCTTTTTGAAATTCTACAATTTACAAATTGCAGTTTTGTGTCTTTTAGAGACTATAGTGTCCTCAAAAACATCATTTTGTTTGTTTTTTATGATCAGAGTTCCTTCAATATGGAATGAACAAACTCTAAAAGACCTTGGGATGTTAACTCTGTATTTGCCTTCATCTTTCTATCAACGCTTTGATCAGGTGAGTTAAGGTGCATTCATGTGTTTAGAAGGGAAGCTCTCATGAATGGAGGATCAAGTTGGAGCTCATAAACCTCTTTTACTTGCAGAACACAAAGCGTAACTTCCTGAAATACTTTCTGAGCGTTTTTGGTGGAGTGAGCAGAGAACAGAGAGGCAACTGAAGAAAGAGATAAGACAGTCCATCAAAAGTGATTCAGAACAACCTGCAGGTCAGTCTGCTTCTGTAAATGTGTCTTTATCTTTCTGTTTACTTTCTTCTCTTAAGTTTTTCTGACTTTCTTTGACAGAATGCACAGCTGGAATAATCACTCAGGTCACAATCAGTGACCCCACCTTCCCCTTTGACTATAACATCAATCAATTCAACAACTGTCTGTCAGTTTCAACCGTCAAAGACAACTTGGATGCCATCACAGAAAAGGTGGATGAGGAGGAATACCTCAAGATTGTTCTGAATAAACTACGAGAGGTGAGTAAAGATCCTTCATAGAAACATTAAAATCAGTTGGTTCATCAGTGATGCTGTTATATATAAGATAATTGGATTGTTTTGGGATAATCTTTATGGTTGGAGAGCACAACAAACACTTGGTTTATTCTTGTGGGTAGTGAGATTTGAACAAGTGACATTCCAGCTGGAAGTCTCAATTCTTGATTTAAATTTGAGACATTTTCTTTCATTTCAACTTGAACTGACATTACATGCAGTTTACTGGATTTCTGTGCTTTTACAGGCTCACAACTCCATCATTCCAGAAGATCAGGTTCAGTTCCTAAGTGCAGCTTCTCGTGTTGCCACTGTTGAACACATTCGTTCATGGACCATCAGCAAAATCGACATACTTGCTGCTTTGATGGAGTCTTCAAATGGAGGCTGGGACCCGAACTTAGTGAGCAAACAGAGAACTTTTGTTGTGTTTCTGTGTCCAACATTTATGGGCTGCTGTTTCATCAGAGCACATTTCTTCTCCTCCAGTCTAAGGTTATCATCTCTAAATATCTGGCTGTTGGAGGAAACAAACTAGGCAGTGCAGAGCTGAACGTTATCGGGGGACCTAATCTCTGCTGTCTAGATGTGGACGTCATCAAGACTATTTCATCACAAAACTTCAGGTAAGAAGTGTGAACTGAGTTTGTGTTTAGTATATCCTTAAGTTTAAATGTGAATATCTCACAGTTCATCACTTGTGGAGAAAATGCGATTCGAGGTCAAAGATCAAAAGGTTTAGATCAGGGGTTCTCAGAGTGCCATTAGCCTGCGGGAAGAGTTTTGTGGCGCTCAATAAATCAGAATTGATGGTTATTAAACCGTCTGTACGTTGGGATAAAAATGTTTCGTGGTTTCTGGCGACTTCTGCAGGGAGAAAAAGGTAATTACATCCAGGTGTCAATGGTGCAGTGTACTAATTTCACCGCTAGAGGACAGTCAACATTTTCTATGTCATTGTCTCTGCGGAGAAAGACAGTTAACACCGGCAGTAGAAATTGAGTCACAGCGGGAGGATGAGCGGGATTTGGAGAGAGAACTAAAGCAGGTCCTTTGAGGGAAAAAACTGCATTGGCGAGGAGAAAAGGCGCTTTCAAGCTAAGTGGACAAATGCTTACTGTGTCATACCTAATGGGCTGGATAAAGTCGTGTGCCTGATTTGCTAGCAGGTAAATCCAATGCTCAAAGAATTCAAAATAAATCGTCACTACGTTACAAATATAAACTATGACAAATTTACCGGCGAGGAGCACGAGATTAAGCTTTAACAACTACAACGAGGCTATGCTCTACAGCAGCTAATGTTTACAAAAATGTTCAAATTCAGTGCAGTTGTAACAGAAGCTAGCTACGTTGTAGCTTTGGAAATGGACCGGATGTTCCAAGCTACGCTCCCCCGCGCTAGAATGTGTTTCCCTGCTCTCAGACATCGCTGATTTGTTTGATAACACTCATATTTTGTCCCAAACAGTGTTAAAAGAAGGTGGATGATTACGATATTCCTTATTTTGAGAGTTTATTGTCATATTTACATGTTTTCCCCACATATTCTACCTAAAACAATGAGAGGGGGCACGGATTCTTTAGGCCGCTGCTGATCCAGCCTTCCAGAAAATGGTCAGAAGAAGAAATTATCTATTTTTTTAATTGTCTGTTGTTACATGCTTCTATACCAAAGTCACTGTTATAAATCACGTTTCTTATCTTAAATTAGCCAAACAAAGGTAATTTTAACTCAAAAAGCTGTCATTGTTGGAGGAAACGCATTCTGGCAGTGAAACGTAGCTTGGCCCAACACCGGCGTAAACTGATCTCTTAACTGTACAGATGACACTTGGTCATGAAAGTTATTAGAAACAAAACAAAACCCCAGGTTTAGATTCTAGTAAAAAAAGTTTTACATTTTTCAAAACAGTCTTGAGCCACCAATCCAAAGTAAAAAAGCGTTCTGCAAAGATGGATTCTGCATCTGTGATTAAAACCTTCCATACTAGGATTATTCTAATTGAAATCTGGCAGGAAATCTGCGCTCCTCCACATCCAGGGCAAAAGCACATTCATAAATATTCACCTTTGGAGGCACTTGTAAAGGACGCATGAACTACATCAGACCTGCAAAAGCACATTTTTTGAATGTATATTGTTGGAATGATCAACTTTGAATATTATTCTGGGTTTAAACTTGTCTTATGTGCTACATTCTCTTTCTCCTGCAGAGAAGTTGACTCTCTGGACATCTCCAGCTGCACTACAGACAAAAGGAATAACTTTTAGTTCAATCTTTGGCATCCATTGAACAAATATAATAAATTTGACTTGCCACAAAAATGTATATTTCAAAATGTTTTATATTTGTTTGAATGGTTATTTCCATGATGATTTATCAAGCTTCCAAACCATTTATATGTTTGTTGCAGACCATCAACCCCAACAATCCTTCAGTGTCAGTGATTTTGGACAGCTTACTATCAATCAGTCCAGATCTGTTCAGCACAAACACACTAAATAATCTTGCTGAGCTGCAGCTGTGGTTTAATGTTCGCCTTCGCCCGTTCTTGCCCGCTGTTTTCACCAACTTTCTCTCAAGTCTTGCAGCAAAGGATTTGCAGTGCAGCTCCTACCAATATATACTGGTAGTAATACAACAAATAATACTTGGACAAATTCAAAGAATCTGACCAATACTTTTCTAATGTCATAGTATTATCTGTTTTGTAATAATGAAATGTCCTAATCATGTCTTTTAAAAATAGCTTGCAAATATTGAGTGAAGTACAACCCCAGATGACTCCTTCTAGGCAAGAATCTGTGTACACACAATTCATCAAGATTTACCTGAGCAGAAAGGATGCTGCAGGTGAACCCTAAGAAACTAAATTATATACATATAACAACAAGGCTAAATTACAATGTTCTGTATGGGAAGAAACTTTCCATACAACAGTTTTTGTTGTTCAATTAAAACATACAAAAATTATACGAATAAAAAAAACACAGAACTTATTCTCTTATAGAAAATATGTCATAGTTTGATAGTTAAGGTAAATTTAAATATGAAAAATTATAACAGGTTGACACCACTTTAAGTATTGTGTCAAACAAACTGGGACATGTGACAGAAATACAGTAATGTGTTACTTTAATTGCAAAAAAAAATTACAGAGGCAGTTTCCTGACCATGTATTATGTTACCTAAAGACGTTTAGAGTTGGCTTCTTGTAATGTCCCAGCTTTAGTCTTGACCTGACAATATTTTGTGCTCCTGTGCTTCAGATCCTGGCTGCACCTCAAACATCCAAAGCAGCACAGAGTGGCTCCAGAAAAATGTTGGAGGATTCTGGATTCTCTTGTCTATTCAAGACATTCAAGGACTCTACCCACAATTCTCAGCAGTTTGTTCTATTGTTTTTTTAGCCATTCAGTTTGTTTCTACGTATTTTGTCCCGTTTTGATTTCGTTTTTCTGTGCAGGTGGAAGCCCTGTCACTGCTGTCAGTCACACAGCTTGCAGACGTAGCGGCCACACCTGGTCAGCTCACATCTGCAGAACAGGTCACCATGGTGATGACTTATGTCCCTGACCAACAGTTTACCTCCTTCTTTGGTCATTTTTCACCTAAGATTTTGGTAAGAAAACATTTTCTGCTGCTTAACTTTTTTAACCCTTGACATGCAATGTATACAAACCTTGTACAATGTTCATGTTTATGTTCTCCTACAGGGACGTGAAAACGTTCTTCCTTCTACTGTGAGGTCAGCCGTGTTGCAGGTTGTGTTTAATCGGGCAAACCTCTCCAGTCCATCAGTCAGTGATGATGTTGTGTTACTGTAGCTTCAAGATCGAATGCGCCCCCTGCTGGTGAACATGGCACCTGACCATGTGACTCCATACTTGAATAAACTGGGAGGAGGAAACTGCAGCATTGAGGAGCAGAGTGAGTGTAAAACAAGAAACATGAGACAATAATTTGCTTTTGCTTCTGTTCCAATAATACCTTCATTTCATTTCATTTATTTATTTATTGAGCACCTTCCACCACCAGCCAAGGAAGCCCAAAGTGCTGTACACAGGGAAAACATAGAATTAAAATAATTAAACAAAGAGAATAAAAGCATTAAAAGAATAAAACCAATGTAAAACAATGTAAAACTAAAAACCAGGACAATAAAAGGGCTAGGTTGATGCTAAAACGCTGTAGTGCAGAAATAACTGTTTTTTAAAACTCTCCAAATGCTTGACCTCTCTAATTGCTGGTGGCAACTGATTCCAAAGTGTAGGAGCCAGCACAGCAAAAGCACGGTCCCCCCGAAATTTCCGTTTAGTTCTAGGAACCAGTAACACGCACTTGTCTGCAGAGCGTAAGGACTGTGGGGGGGAATATTTTATAAGCAGGCTGGAGAGGTGAGAAGGTGCAGCACCTGCCAGGGCCTTAAAAGTAAAAATAAGAATTTTCATAAAAATCAGGTACTGCACCGGCAGCCAGTTCAAAGAGGCCAAGATTGGAGTTATGTGGTCAAACTTTTTTGCTCCGCAAATAAATCTGGCTGCTGCATTTTGGACCAGCTGCAGTCTGGCTATTGAAGCCTTGGGTAACCCAGCACACAAAGAACTACAATAATTTAGTCTGGACAGCACAAAGGCATTGGTGACTATTTCCAGGTTCTTTTTTGAAATAAAATACTTAATCCTAGCCAGACGTTGCATTTGAAAAAAGCAGGATCTGGTCACAGCATTTATTTGGAGGTCCAGTTTCAAAGCAGCATCAAGTTTCACCCCCAAGTTAGTGACCACAGTCTGTTCAAAAGGGGCAAGAGAGAGAAGATCGAGATCATGATCCTTTCGACCACTAGGGGTAAAGACAATTACCTCGGATTTCTTTTCATTTAGGTCGAGAAAATTAGCTGACATCCACAACCTAACTTCAGCAAGGCAATCAATTATTCTTTTAATCGTACGGTCAGGTCCCTTGCATATAGGGACATAAATTTGGTAATCATCAGCGTAAAAGTGGAAATCCACCTTATGCTTCCGCAATATCATTCCCAGTGGCAACAAATAAATAGAAAATAGCAATGGGCCCAGAACTGATCCCTGACGGACCCCCCACTTCAGGGGGTAACACTTAGACGAGTAAGGGCCCATCTTAACACAGAAAGATCTGTCTGAAAGGTAGGACCTCAACCACTGTAGTGCTTCCCCAGAAAGCCCCACCCATTGTTCCAGCCGACCAATCAGGACCTCATGATCGACTGTGTCAAAAGCTGCTGATAGATCAAGTAATAAAAGAACGACCTGTTCACCTGCATCTGCTGCCATTAAAACATCATTAAAAATTTTTAAAAGAGCGGTCTCTGTGCTGTGTCCAGACCTGAAACCTGACTGCAGAGGTTCCAGTATGTCATGTGCTTTTAAGAACGAGATCAACTGTTTGTAGACAATGTTCTCCAAGATTTTTGCACAAAAAGGCAGGTTGGATATTGGCCTGTAGTTTGACAGTAAAGCAGCATCCAGCCCTGGTTTTTTCAGCAGTGGCCTTACAACTGCCTGTTTAAAATTGAGTGGAACTTGAGTGGACGTCAGACTTGTGTTTATAATAGTTAAAACTGCTGGTCCTAACACTGCAAAGACCCAGTTGGCTTTAGCCTTGAAACCACCCTTTCTAGCTCAGTAAGAGACACCAATGAAAAAGAATCAAGCTTAGGAACTGGTTTCTGTGGAGTGGTAGGAGAATAAGTGGAACATTGTGTGAGAGAGGACCTAATACCAGCAACCTTGTCCATAAAAAATACACAAAATTTTTCACAATTTTCCACAGAGCCTTCTATTGAGTTTCTACTCCCATCTGAGTCCAATAAAGATCCCAAAGTATTAAAAAGGATTCGTTGATCACCTGAAGCAGAAGAAATAATGTTAGAATAAAATTGTCTTCTAGCTTTTGTGACAGCTTCATTGTACATGTACAGTTTGTCCCTAAGGAGATCTTGGGAAATTTGAAGTCTGTCCTTCTTAAATTTTCTCTCAGCTTTCCTACAGTCTCGTCTCAAGACACGGATTTCCTCAGAGATCCAGCGTTCAGATATGTGCCTTGGTTTTTTGATGGTGAGGGGGGCAATCTCATCCAACATTTTAAAGCACAGGTTGTCAAACTGAAAAAGAAAAGCATATGTGGTAATTGTAGAAGAGTATAAAGACGGCCACTCCAACGAGAATATAGCAGAAAATTCATCAGTTTTTCCTTCGTCCAAGCCCCGCACCCATCTGACAGGAGCAGGTTTAGGGACAATGGCGAACGGCAGAACAAAGTCAAATAACACTGCTGAATGGTCAGAGAACACAGTCTTCACAGTCTCAACTGAAGTGAGAGGAAACCCGAAAGACAGAGCTAAGTCCAGTGTATGTCCATGACTGTGTGTTGGGCTGGAGACCCACTGTACAAGATTAAAAGAATCCAACAAATTAAAAAAGTCCTTGACGAGAGGTTTGTCAGGGCAGCACACATGAATGTTAAAATCACCTAAAATCAACACATGCTCGTATCTAGGCATAAAAGTGTACAGCAATTCAGAAAAATCTAGTAAAAACTGTGCATTGACCTTCGGGCGACGATATATTAAGAGTCCTAAGAAAGTGGAGGACGAGCCAAGATCAAAAAGACAAAACTCAAAAGAGTTGAAAAGTAAAGGCGGTGTGAGGTGTCTAAAATTAAAATGTGATTTAAAAACAAAAACCAGTCCACCTCCTCTGCCCACAGAACGCGGGACATTAAAACACAAACAGTTATCAGGTAAAAGCTCCAACAGAACACCTGACTGAGCAGGAGGAATCCAGCTTTCTACGATGCCCAAACAATCCATCTTCTGAGCATTAAATAAGTCTTTCAAAATAAAAGTTTTTCAAAAGTCTTTTTCATAACTTTAATTAAACCAAATATTTTATTTTTCTATTTTAGTGTAAATCTGCTCAACCTGACCATCTCATCTCTGAGTAATGACACACAGACAGAAGTTCAAAGTAGTATCATCCAGGCTCTTCAAGGTAAATAAACCACATGAAGAAGAAACAAATCTTTGCATATTTTTCTACAATTTTACTTGTTAAAAAGAATAAAAATGATCCAAACTTTACATTTCGTTCGACTGTAAATTGATTTAATGTAGATCCCTCACCTCTTCGTTGCTATGGTGACAACTACAGCTTCAGGTTCTACCGTTTCCTGAGGAGATCATTCATAGGATTCCAGTTTCCCAACCTGAACACCTTCTTGTCCCTCATGCCTCAAGACAGAAAGCAACAGGTGTGTGGACATGAAAGCTTTCTGGAGGAAACTCTGAAATAATCAACAGAAACACAAAATCAAGTAACTTTTCTTTTCTTTGTGTCTCCCCTGTAGCTGATAAACTCCATGCCTCCATCAGATCTTGGGGATTTCTTGCATCAAACTAATGTTGTTGGACAAGAATCTGAGCTCTGTCAGCTTTACAGCAGCTACCTCCAGGTCTCAGTGTTTCTACAGACTGTATGTACAAACACTCACAAACACACAAAACAAAGCACAAAGAGTTGAACCTGAATGTTCTCTGCAGGAGTCACTGCCAGAGCAGGTGAGACAGAGAACTCTGCCTTGCGTTTGGCCCATGGCTCTCAGGAGCTCCAGCAGGTCAGAGGTTAACGCCTGGTTTGATCGAGGTCTCCCCAATGACTTGGTCTTCCTCACTAAGACTCAGATCAGCCAGATCACCTCAATCAACGCCTCATGCTTGGCCTTCCAAAAGATGTATGTTTTTTTGAATTTACAAATCCATGCTCCTGTTAAAATGAAGACATAACATCTGTGTTCTTCTGAGAACGGTTCTCATGAGTTCATTCTGTGTTTTTTTTCAGTCTTTCTATTTTTGGTTCATACAACTACTCTGCTGCTGTATTCACAAAACAGGATGTTTACAACAACATGAAGGCTTACCTGTCATCAAGTCAGTTTTTGAAGACGCAGAATATTGCTTTCAAAATTATGAATCATTTAATTCTTGAATCTCCTGATTTTGAAGCATGAATTTAGAAAAAAAAAAAGTCTTAACTATTATTTTATTTAAAAATAAAATACATGCTTTGCTTCAATAAAAGAAAATTCTGTTGCATATCTACAAGTAAAATGGTTTGATACTTTTATAAATTTTAAATCTGGTGTGCTTTATTTACAGTTAACAGAGAATTGTGTTATTTTTAGGTAATTACAACTCCTTTTTATTTTAATAGATAAAAGCATAACCTGATTATTTTTAAAATAATTTTTTTCCACATAGCCGCGGCACCAAAGTGCTAAGACAGCAACAACCCAGAACTGAGCTAAACAGCCTGGTTTGCAGAGTACATCGGTTCTTTCATGTCTTTTCTCACTGTGGCGGATCTTCAGTCATTTGGATCTACAGAGGTATTTTATCTCATTAACAGATTGTTGTAATCCTGTACTTCTTTTATTTACTGTGAGGGAAATTCTGAACAAAGCAGATCGTTTTTTGCTTTACAGAACTGACTGTATCTTCTCTTTTCAGGTTCTGTGAGTTTTCACAGTGAATACTCAGAATATTGCACTCCTCAATCAGCCCAACGTGGATCTGACATTAATCAGCTACTACACTCAGTTAGTTTATGAGCAAGTCAGCAACTTTAATCCACTCCTGTAAGTCTAAAGCATTAAAATATGTTGTTAGTTTACCAGCTACAAATCTTCCACTCATAATTAGAAACACTCACTGTACAAACTGCATGTGACCCTAAACTCTACAAACTGTTTTTGCTTTTTAGTCTTCCTTCAGTGAGTCAGTGCTGCGCTCCTGGTCCTGTGTTCACCCAATTGAATGCATCAATCAGTATGAAGGTTTTAGAAATCCTCAATGACGTCTGTACTAGTCTGGATGAGCAGGTAATAAACACACGCTTAAAAATGTTTTTATGATTCACAGTCTTGTTAGAAATACTTCTACATAAAAGGTTTATGTAACCACGCTGTTGTTTTTTTGAGTAATGAAGAGGTAATTACTGGGAAACTACAAAGCACTAAAGTCTAGGAATCAGTTTAACACATGCATTTAAACCACAACACTGAGGCTGCAAGGACCTTATTTCTAAGCTTCTTTTAATACAAATGCTACCTGACAGACACTTGTGTGTACTGAGCACACCTCCCACTTCCTTTCTATATGCAAGCATGCAAAGTAGCTTTACTTGTTCAAAATAAAAATAAAAAAGGACACTTAAACAAGGAAAAAAGTATTTAGTTTTTACTTTGAAATGTATTTTATTTTTAAACTATTTCGCTTAATTATGAGCTGCAAAGTTTGGATTGAATTTGAGTTTCAGGTAATCAGGAGGTAATCGGGAAAGAATACTGCGGAAATGACAGGGTGGTAGATTGGAGGGTCCTTCCATCCATCCTTTTTCTCAACCCGCTGCATCCTTTTCGGAGTCATTGGGGTCAGAATTGATTTAACCAAAAAAAAAGAAACCACCTTAAAAAGCCTGCCCAGTTCTAGAACAACATTCTTTGGACACATGAGACTAAGATCGACCTGTACCAGAATGTTAGGAAGAAGAAAGTTTGGAGAAGAATTGGAACAGCTCATGCTCCGAAGCACACACTTCAGTAAAACATGGTGGAGGCAGTGTCATGGTACAGACATGGATTCTGTGGATAATTAATGGCAATGAGTCACTTGTGTTTATTGATGGTGCGACAAAAGACATAATGAGCTGGAATTCTAAAGTGTAGAGGGATATACTGCCTGCTCCGATTCCCCCGATACAGCAAAGAAGTTTGGATGATCCTTCACAGTAGAGGAGGACAATGATCCAAAACATTCTGCAATCAACCCAAGGTTCTTTTAAGGCAGATGAAATGTTCTGCAATGTCTGAGTCAATCACCAGATCTCGGCCTAATATAATTTAATTTTGAAGTGAATTCACTTACTTTATTTGAATTACATTCTTAGCAGAGAGCAGTTACCTTCATAAGTCAACTTCACACTATAAACTAACACAATTATTTACAAAGCTGCAAAGTACACCAGTGAGTTAAATATCAAAGTCCATGAATATGAAAGTTCCGACTGGAACATGGAGTACACACGTGTTTGTGAAGCACATGTCTAGTTCCCACAACACAACAAGGAAATAAGCGATCGTGGCGGTGTCAGCGCTTAAACCAGGGGTTCTTGAAGAGCGGCCCGCGGGCCGCCATTTTCCAGTGGAAGAAGTTTTTGTGGCCTGCAATAAATCATAACTGATGGTTCTGAAACCAGCTGGGCCCCTGCCACAGACCGGCGACCCGTCCAGGCGTGCCCCTGCCTTCACCCTAATCCAACCAAACAAACAAAAGGAGAAGTATCCCATAATTCCTTGTGCTGAATGATCTGACAGCAGGCACAATGTGAGTGTGACCCTCATTATAATCTGGGCGTGGTGGACGCAGCGCTGCGCAGATCAACTGGTGCGCGGTGCATGCTAGTTAGTTTTTTGCTCCAACATCACATGTCAATCATCATAAAAATATCAGGAGAAAGGGGCGGGTACAAGGCTCCCACTTAGGCGAGTGCAACTAAGAGACTACAAAACAATGCATTGTGGGAAGCGGTGTCCTGAGAGTTCTTATATTTCAAAGTGATGCTGATCAGAAACAGCTGGAGCTCAATGAAGGAAATCTGTGTATTTTATAACTCTTTCAGCAAATATTGGTATGAAAAAATGTGTTGGTGAGGAGAAAAGACACTTCAATCTCAGAGGACAAATGCTTACTTTGTTGTACCTCATGGGCTGGATAAAGTCAGTCCTCAATTTTTGATGATAGTTTTTTTCTCTGCTACAGTTTATAAATGGAAAAAAAGATGAAAAATTGAATTTTAAACCTTTTTCAGTGCTGATGGGGAGCTGCTGACTTAGACGGGAGACACTGTCAGGCAGTGGAAGGAATACTTCGAGGATCTCCTCAATCCTGCTGACACAACTTCTCTTGAGGAAGCAGAGGCCGAGGACTTACTGGTGGGATAGTCCATTACTCAAGCTGAAGTCACAAAGATACTCAATGAGCTCCTTGGTGGCAAGGCACTGATAATGGAGGAGGTCCTCCCCGAGTACCTCAAATCTCTGGATGCTGTGAGAGTGTCTTATCTGAAATGTCCCTGCAGCATTGCATGGCAGACGGTAACCGTACCACTGGAATGGCAGACAGGGGTGGTGGTTCCCCTTTTCATAAAAAAGGGGAACTGCAGGGTGTGTTCCAACTACTGGAGAATCACACTCCTCAGCCCCTCTAGGAAAGTCAGGGCACTGTACCAGTCCGTTGAAGAGAGAGCTGAGCCAGAAAGCAAAGCTCTGAGTTTACCAGTCGATCTTTGTTCCAATACTCACCTATGGACATGAGCTCTGGGTCATGACCAAAAGAATGAGGTCACAGATACAAGCGACTGAAATGAGCTTCCTCTAAAGGGTGAAAAGCTCCATCACTTGAAGTGAGCTCGGAGTAGAACCACTGCTCCTCTACATCAAGAGGAGCCAGTTGAGGTGGCTCGGGAATCTGGTCCAGATTCCACTGGACGGAAGCTCAGGAGAAGACCCAGGACACGCTGGAGAGATTATGTCTCTCTGCTAACCTAGGATCGCCTCGGGATCCCTGTAAAGGAGCTGGAGGAAGTGGTCGGGGAGAGGGAAGTCTGGGCATCTTTGACTGCTGCCCCTGCGACCCGGTTCCGGAATGAGCAGAAGAAAATAGATGGATGTACAATTAGCTGTTGTTAAATATCTTTTTAGATAAACTGTATCATCAGTCCACATTGCTAACACAAAAACTGGATTTGACCTCAGTCTTGTTGCACACTGGGGGCTTTTCATGCAACAGAACTGCACTTGTTTTTAAAAAAAAAGTAATAAAAAAATTCAATCATAAGTCCTTCATTTGAAAATGTATGAATTTGTATTAATGTTGAGAATATTTACACACAACGGTTAACAGACTCAAACCTTTGTAATACTTTAAAATGTAAACAAATAGTAATATTGAAATCCAGAAGAAAATGACCACTTAAGTAGTGTCCTGCATTGCTCTCTTAACAACCTCTAGTCTTATATTTTCACCGTTTCTCTCATTTCTCTAACTCACAAAAGCCTTTGAACTCTATATCAAGTTTCAAACAAATCTAACACTGCAGTGATGTAGCTTTATGATTCTCCATCATGTCTGTTTTCAGTGCAGAGATTTGTTTTGGATTTCTAAAATGCCTAAAGCTACATGGTGAAAACCAAAGGCTGCTACGCCCATAAAGTGCTGCATTTTTTAGATAAGAAAAAGAAGGTTTTGGAGGGTCAGTTCTTAACTTCAGTAATTATTAAACACTTTTCAAGATTTATGAACAGACGGGGAGTCTATAGTGAGATTCTGTCTTCAGTTCAAACCCTGGATTTGTTGATATAAAGCACTACAAGCCAAATTGTAATTGACACGCTCATGTTCAGTCTGGCTGACTGAGTCCAAACGGAGGATTTCTTTCTTGATGGTTGAGTTCGGGTTATGAATGTGACAAGTATGAGATTTGGCAAAGTCACTAGAGCAAAGAGAGCAAACTCGCAGGAAAGTTAAGATCAAAACCACAGAACAAGTCTTTCACATATGTGCCTGCTTTGTTTCCAGCAGCTTCCAACTGATGGAGTGAAGCACCACTTCAAAAATCATTTGCCTCATTAGAATGACACAGTTTCATCAAAGATACATCTCCATTTGCACAGATACTGATAGATCACTGATGACATGGAACTACTGTACATTATATCCACAGAAAGAAGTTGGTAGAATCCCATCAGTCCCTTCACTTTTCTCCTGCCCAAAGCTCTACTTGAAGTTATTTTTTTAATCTCAACATTTGACTCCACACAAGAAATCCAATAGTAATGAAGGAGATTTGAGTTCTCTCCTCTGCATTAAACACAGATCTACAGATGCACTGATGTTCAAAGTGCGCGGCCTAGCAGGAAGCATGCGCTCACAAACATAAAGCCATCTTTCAAAAACAACTTTGAGGAACTCTGATTGAGATTAAGGAAGAAAAGCAGAGCAACATTACAGGCTGAAGATCCGGAACAAACATCCAGCAACTTTGTTTTCTTTGGACGCGGATAATGATGGTCACAATCCAAAAAAATGTTTGGTCTAAAGTGGTCTTGAACTGTTTCAGCTGAGCAGGAAGACCCTGTCACAGTGGTGAGTTTTCATTTCTGCTTTCAGAAAGTTCCAGCATCCTGTTACCAGCGTCTCTTTGTGTCTCCAGGATCTCCAGTGACAGAGAAAGTGGGAGAGGGCTGTGCCGGAGCACGAAGCTGGACTCCTCCCTGCTGCTCTGGCGGTTTAAAGGCTGTCCTTTCAGGACGGACTAGTTGACAAGAAGATGCTGGAGGAGACGTTGCCCCCCATCATCACCACACTCTGCTGCATCTCAGCTGCTCGTCCTTTGGTCTCCACAGCTGCACCGCCTCTTCTTCTTGAGCATGTGCCGTGGAGCACCGTCTTCAGGAGGAGAAAGACAGTGGAAGCAGCAGCTGCTGCTGTACCAGAGCGAGGACCTCCACCAGAGACTAAAGCCACCGACAGGTGGTGCTTTACCCCTGCAGCAAGTGTGACCGCACATCCAACGCTGCCATGACTGACAGCTGGAGGGAGGGCATGAGAAAAAACAACTGATAAAAAGAAGAAGACTCAAAAGGCGATAAAAGTTTACTTGATTTGAAAAAAAAAATGTTTTCAATAATGTTTGTTTTACTGTTTTTTCTGAACGAGCAGCTCTGAGTTGTGTAAAAAATGGCTTGAATGAAGGTTTGATCATAGAATTATTTGAAAGAACAGGATGTGGAGAATAACTAAACAATTCAACATCCTAAGAATAGAAGTTTGCAACAAATCTAAACGCATAGACATCACTTTACAAGCATAAACAAAACATAAGGTTTCTGAAGCAAAGAAAGCAAAATAAAAGCATGGAAGAAGAATGCATAAAAGAGAATCCTCACAATGACTAGTGGCTCCACACACCTGAAAAAGAAGCACAAAACACAAAGCATTTACACAAAGGCTTCCCATCACTTTGTCATCCAAAACCCCTCAGTCCAACATCTGTCACTATCAGTGTTGCATAGTTTGTCCTAAAAATCCACTTCATAAATTACATTTTTCACAGCAATAATTTCAGAGACCTTTGTGAAGATCTTGTAGATTTTTCTTTTTTAAATCTTACAGATATTTCACATCACTTTGAGGTTCTGAATGTGTCCTCAGTCATCCAAAACACCTCCATTCATCAGAGTGCATCTCATGTGCGCTTTACAAACTCCTTTTTTCACTGAAATAATTTTCAGCACCTTTGTAGATATTTGACGTGCTTTTTCTGCAAGTTGATGCAATCTGAAACCTTGTGTTGTGATTGTTCAAAGCGGGCCTCGAACTCGCGATCTTCTACAGTTCGTTTGTAACTGAAAGGGAGGGGCTGCTCCACCAGAGTGGACTGTACCATCGACAGAATACGGACTGTACCATCGACAGAGTACGGACTGTACCATCGACAGAATACGGACTGTACCATCGACAGAATACGGACTGTACCATCGACTTTTCAAAGTGTAGTGGTGCACGAAGGAGCTTATTTACAAGAAATATAAAACTTAGAGTTATGAAGCCGTCCATTACACTAACACTACACTAGCCTAGCTAGCAAAGTACAAATTAGCGGGTAAACTAGGGACCATAAACTTACCGCTGGTTGTGGCTCTGTGGCGGAGGCTGTTGTTGATCCAATCTCAAATGTCTGGATAGTCATTAGAACATCTCATCTAATGTTCTTGGCCAGAAGGTTGGACATGCCTTGAATCAGAAACAAGGGCGACAACTCTGGTTTACATCCCCACTGTTTATCTGTGCTTGTTTTAAATTCAGTTCTTTTTAACTCATCTTATCTTAATGATTACATCTTTACCATTTCTTTGAATGTTTTACGTAAAGCACTTTGAATTGTCTGTACATAAAATGGTCTTGACTAATGGCTGAGATTGAAATGACTCTAGCATTGTAAAGCAACACACAGACAAAACGTTTTTTTCAAGAGACAAACACTGGGCTTATTGCTCCTCAAGACACACACAGTTCTACACATCAATCCTTTCTGCAAAGAAATGTTTCAGTCACTTCTCAACTGAAAAGAGAACATGAAAGGCTCTCAGCTCCATGACTCTCTTCCGCTTCGCTCATGAAGTCAGTTTTTTTTAGTTCTTTTAGTGTTTCCTTCTGTTGTTCTTTGATCTTTAAAACTGTCAGGGTTGACGTGCGGACACAGAAGCAGACAGAACTCAAGAATACAAAGTCTCTCATTTATTGAAACACTCACTCGAAATATCTTCCACAAGTCCAAGAAGCAACAAAAACCACCCGACAACTAGTGCAGGGGAGACGAAGACTTATAACTAGGAGGAAGGGATGAGGTAAGTGGAAACAGGTGTGCCAATCAAGGAAGGAGAGAACACACACTAAGGAGAGCACACAGGAAGTACAACCAACAACAAAATAAAACAGGAAGTGGAAACCAAACACAACTCCAACAATTAAGCAAAGTCCAAAACCCCACAGTACCCCCCCCCTCAAGGCGCGCCGCCTGGCGCAGAGGGAAGCCTGTCCCGGTGCCGCCGATTGAAGTCCCTGATGAGCCCAGGATCCAGAATCCGCGATGCAGGCTCCCAGGACCTCTCCTCAGGCCCGTACCCCTGCCAGTCCACCAGATACTGGAGACCACGTCCCCGTCGCCGAACGTCCAGCAGGCGACGGACAGTGTAGGCCGGCTGGCCATCAATGATGCGGGGAGGGGGTGGCGGAGAGGAAGGCCGCTGCAGGGGACTCGTAACATGCGGCTTCAGCTGAGAGACGTGGAAGACCGGATGGATGCGCAAGGACCTGGGCAAGCGCAGCCTGACCGCCACAGGGTTGATGATCTTCAGGATCTCGAAAGGACCGATGTACTTGGGGGACAGCTTCTTGGATTCCGTCCGAAGCTTGATGTGGGAAGTAGACAGCATGACGAATTGGCCCGGTAGGTAAGGAGGTGCTGGAGTGCGTCGACGATCCGCCAGCCTCTTGTTGGTAGACCCTGAACGCAACAGGGCCGCCCGAGCCTCCCGCCAAACACGCCGACAGCGGCGGTATAGGTGCTGAACCGACGGAACGGCCACCTCCGTCTCCTGCTCGGGAAACAGGGGGGGCTGGTACCCCAGAGAGCACTCAAACGGGGACATGCCAGAAGCAGATGAGGTGAGGGAGTTGTGCGCATACTCCACCCATGGCAACACGGAGCTCCAGGAGGTCTGGCGTCGAGAACAGATGCACCGGAGAGCGGCCTCCAGGTCCTGGTTAGTCCGCTCCGCCTGACCATTAGTCTGTGGGTGAAAACCAGAAGACAGGCTGGCAGTAGTCCCGAAAGCACCACAGAACGCCTTCCAGACTTGAGAGATGAATTGAGGACCACGATCCGACACCATGTCTGTGGGAATTCCATGCAGCCTGAAGACATGTTTAATGACCAGTCTTGCAGTCTCTGCAGCAGAGGGGAGTTTGGTCAGAGCCACAAAATGAGCGGCCTTAGAAAACCGGTCCACAATAGTCAGAATCACGGTCCTCCCGGCAGAAGGAGGTAGGCCAGTCACAAAGTCCAGGGCAATGTGTGACCAAGGCCGACCCGGGATGGGCAGTGGGTGTAATAGTCCAGCAGGCGGGTGCGTACTGACCTTATTCTGAGCACAAACCAGACAACCTGAAACATAGTCCCGGACGTCCTTGGTCATACTAGGCCACCAGAAGCGGCGACGCAGAAAGAAGCCAGTCCTGCGGATTCCTGGGTGGCAGGTGAGTCGCGTGGCATGAGCCCACTGGAGGACCTGGGACCTGAGTGAGCTAGGGACGAACAGTCTATTAGGAGGACCTCCTCCAGGGTCCGGCTCCTGAACCTGGGCAGCCTTAATGTCTCTCTCCAGCTGCCAGGAGAGGGCGCCCAGCACACAGGAGGGAGGAAGAACAGTGGCTGGTTGGCTGTCTTGGACAGCCGATTCCTGTTGTCGGGAGAGGGCATCAGGCTTAACATTCTTAGACCCAGGACGATAAGACACCATAAAGTTAAACCGGTTGAAAAACAGAGACCACCGGGCCTGCCTGGAGTTCAGTCGTTTGGCTGTACGAAGATATGACAAGTTTTTATGATCAGTCCAGACTATGAACGGCATAGCTGACCCCTCCAACCAATGCCTCCACTCCTCGAGGGCTAGCTTAATTGCCAGCAATTCTTTGTCTCCCACATCATAATTGTGCTCCGCCGGAGAAAGCCGGCGGGAGAAAAAAGCGCAAGGGCGCAATTTACTGTCAGATTCCCCCCGCTGAGACAATACCGCACCCACCCCTGTATCTGAGGCATCCACCTCAACAATAAATTGCCTGGAAGGGTCAGGTTGGGCCAGAACAGGTGCAGAGGTAAACAGACGTTTAAGCCGGCTAAAGGCGGCCTCCGCCGCCTCCGTCCAGGCGAACGGAGCGGAGGTAGAGGTGAGAGCCGTGAGGGGCGCGGCCACCGAACTGTAGCCACGGATGAAACGGCGGAGGAAGTTGGCAAACCCCAGAAACCGCTGCAATAGTTTCCTGTTAGTTGGGGTAGGCCACTCCACCACCGCTTTAACCTTAGCGGGATCGGGTCTCACCTCACCCTCTGCTATAACAAACCCCAAAAACGAAACAGACGGAGAGTGGAACTCACACTTCTCCGCCTTCACAAATAATTTGTTCTCCAGCAACCGCTGGAGCACCAGACGAACATGCCGCCGATGTTCGCTGACGTCCCTGGAAAAAACCAAAATATCGTCCAGGTAAACAAAAACAAACCGATGAAGAAAGTCCCGTAAAACATCATTAATTATAGCCTGGAATACAGCAGGAGCATTACAGAGACCAAAAGGCATAACCAGATACTCGAAATGTCCCAGGGGAGTGGTGAAGGCGGTCTTCCATTCATCACCGGCTCTGATACGCACGAGGTGATAAGCGTTGCGAAGGTCCAGCTTGGTGTAGATCCTGGCCTCCTGCAATGCTTCAAATGCTGAGTTCATTAAAGGCAAGGGGTAACTGTTCTTTACAGTGATCTCATTTAGCCCCCGATAATCAATACATGGTCGGAGGGACCCGTCCTTCTTCCCAACGAAAAAAAATCCAGACCCCACTGGTGATGACGACGGTCTGATAACACCAGAATTCAGAGACTCAGCAATATATTGTTCCATTACCCTCCCTCTCAGGCTTGGACAGACTATATAACCTGCTTTTAGGCAAGGTGGCGCCAGGTTGGAGGTCGATAGCGCAGTCATATGGTCTGTGAGGCGGTAAGGAGAGGGCTCGTGATTTTGAGAACACCTCAGCGAGGTCGTGGTATTCCGGCGGTACCCCGGATAGGTCAGGTGAGGGCGGCCGCCCTACTGGGACAGCGGGGTCTTCCCCAGGAGGCCGAGCTGAGCGTAAACAGGTGGTGTGACATTTCTCACTCCAGCCAGAAACCCGACTGGAGGGCCAGTCGATGACTGGGTTGTGCGCCATAAGCCAGGGATACCCTAGAACCAGTGGGTTCTGGGCGGAGGAAAAAACGAAAAAACGGGTACATTCATGGTGATTACCAGAAACAATAAGATGAATGGGTTCGGTTATATGTGAGATAGTGGCCACCTCTTGACCATTAAGGGAGACCACTTGTAACGGGCGGGGGCAATAGCTCACACTTAAGACCGACCTGTCTAGCTAGCTCGGCATCCATAAGGTTCTGCTCTGCTCCAGAATCTACCAAAGCCTTAACCGAAACCCCCCTACCATGGAACATTACCTGAATTTTCAATAAGCAGGCAGCAGGTTTGGGACTAGTGAGCGCTTTATCACCGCTCGTCAGCGCGCCCACTCTTACTGACGAGCGGAGATGTTTGGGCACTCCTTGCAGAAATGACCCCGCCTACCACAGTAAAGGCACTCACCTGCCGCCATCCGTCGCCGTCTCTCGGAAACAGACAGTTTGCCCCGACCGAGCTGCATGGGTTCCTCCTGAGCTAGCAACGGGGGTTCTGCGGGAGAAACAACACGGTCAGGTGAATTGGTGGACCGACGATGAGGGCGGGGTACTACCCTGCCATGCTCCTCCTTATGGTCCTGTAACCGGTTATCTATTCGGATAACCAGGGCGATGAGGGGGTCCAAAGTCAATGGTAAGTCGAGTGCAATTAGTCTGTCCTTTAATTCCTCGGACAGACCCTCCACGAAAGCGTCCATGAGCGCAGTAGTGTCCCAACCACTAGTGGAGGCCAAGGTCCGGAACTCTATGGCGTAGTCTGCTGCCCTTCTGTCGCGCTGTCTCAATTTCATAAGCGCACGAGCTGCCTCTCGGCCTGGCTTGGTGTGATGAAAAATCTGCTGGAAAGCCTCCAAGAAAGCCGAGAGAGAGGCGCAGGTTGAGGCTCCACGCTGCCACTCGGCGGTAGCCCATGCTCCAGCTCTGCCGGTGAGGTGGGAAATAATGAAGGCCACCTTGGCTTGTTCTGTAGGATAATGAGGCGCCTGCAACTGGAAGTGGAGCTCACACTGGGTAATGAAGGCCCGGCAGTCCCCGGAGTCTCCGGAAAACCTTTCTGGGCGGGCCAGCTGTGCAGTCGGGGGCGGCAGGGACTCCATCCAAGGTCCCCTGGACCGGCGTGGGAAGCGATGGGCGTGGCGAAGGGACAGACGGTGGATGTTGGAGCCGCTCTGCCAGTTGCTCAAAACGCTCTCCCAACGCGGCAACTTGTCGCTCGTGACGGCTTGACATCTCCAGTAACCCTTGGCGAAGACAAGACATCTGCTCCTCCTGCTGACGGAGTAGTGCCCGTAACGCCTCCGTGTCTGCTGTGTCCATGTTACTGGTCGGGTGGTAATGTCAGGGTTGACGTGCGGACACAGAAGCAGACAGAACTCAAGAATACAAAGTCTCTCATTTATTGAAACACTCACTCGAAATATCTTCCACAAGTCCAAGAAGCAACAAAAACCACCCGACAACTAGTGCAGGGGAGACGAAGACTTATAACTAGGAGGAAGGGATGAGGTAAGTGGAAACAGGTGTGCCAATCAAGGAAGGAGAGAACACACACTAAGGAGAGCACACAGGAAGTACAACCAACAACAAAATAAAACAGGAAGTGGAAACCAAAACACAACTCCAACAATTAAGCAAAGTCCAAAACCCCACAAAAACATCCATCCATCCTCTTTTCCTCATCCGAGACGAGGTCGTGGGGGCAGCAGTCTAAGCAAAGATGCCCAGACTTCCCTCTCCTCTTCCTCCAGCTCCTCTGGGGAGACGGCAAGATGTTCCCAGGCCAGGTGAAGAAACGTATCTCCAGGGTGTTCTGGGTCTTCCCCGGGGCCTTTGCCCTCCACAACATCAGGCAGGGAATATCCTCCTTGAAATGCTTGTGTTCTGAAGCATTTGGCTGCCTTTATGGTGTCATGCAGTAAAAAGCATCTTCTTCCTGTGTTGGAAAAAAACAAAAACAAACTAAAAACAACGTATCTATGCGTGTACAACAACTACCTTCAATAGCATCTGATGAGATGGATATGGAACATCTTTTTCAGTGAAACATCTTCTACATCCTGTAGTTAAAAAAAGTTTTTCAAAAGTCTGATGATATAAAGAGTTTCTACAGCATTAGAAGGTTTGTTATCAGAAGAAGACACCACCATCTACTGAGCTGCTGCATGTTTTCCTTTGCAGAAATAAATACACAACAGGTCAGTTTGTGCCAGCACCCAAAAGTGCTTTGTGTTCACTTGGCACAAACTGATCACAATTTACACATACCCCCCTGAAATCACATTTAGCTCCCATGAGATGTACAGAGAGTACGGAAAGTCAAAGAGTACATGTACAGATATTTTCATGTTAAAACCCTGCCTTTCCCTGCAGCTGCCTTGCTGGCAGTTTTGTATAGCATAAGGGGGAAAAATATATATTTTTGAAAAGTGTTACTTTTGAACTGCTTTTCAAGTTTAAAAAGAAAAATAGAAAAATCCTGCATCAGAATTTAAAGGCTCTAATGTGAATGAATTTACTTCGTCATACATACTGTCTCTTACTTCTCTTCCTGTCATTTTTCCTAATCACTCCTGATTGTTGTTTATCTCACTAACCTGTACCCTCCTGATCTAAGCCATGCACACACATTTATTCAGTCTTTGTTCTTCTCACGAGGCGGCAGCACTGGTAAGGACAACGTGTACACCTTAATTCTTAAGTCAGGTTTGAATCAGTTTCCTTATGTGAACAACAACGATTATTTACTTGAGGTTTTGAGCAGAAATGGACTGGATGACGCTCAGATCAAGACAGCAGAGGTTAGGTCCTTTGATAGCATTCAGTTCTGCTCTACCAAGTGAGTTTCCTGCCACAGCCAGATACTTGGAGATGATTTCTTTTGCCTTGAAGATAAAAACATCCAGTGATTAGAACAAAAACAGTCAAGATTTGTGCACCAAAACAACACATGCTACTCCGTTTACTCACCAAACTTGGATTCCAGTCCCCGTTTGATGAGTCCATCAAAGCAGAAAGTGTGTCCACTTGAGTGATGGTCCATGACCTGATGTCATTAATGGTGACGACACGGGACGCAAAACCTCAAACTTGAACCTGAGCTTCTGGGATGACGAAGTTGTAAGCCTATAATAATAATAGACATTTTTGTTATAATAATGACGAGACTTAACACTCAAACTCTTTAGTGTGGAACCAAAAACGTTTCTATCAAACTGCTTTTTTCATGTCTTCACTCAAAACAAAAATTGAGAAAAACAAAAAATATTCAGATTCTTTCACTTTGGAGGTTTCCTGACAAACAGACAATGTTAAACAGACTTCTAACTAAATTAATCAAAGCAGGAGGTAAAAGCTGACTAGACTTGGCTCCTCTTTTATTGTGGAGGAAGTTTCACTTCTTGTCCAGGTTGATTTCTCAACTTGAAAAGACTTTGGTACAAGAACTGGAGAAACATGCAAGGAAACTTGTAGACGACAAGAACCTCCTCAGATTTCACTTGAGACAAAGACAGAACAATGTGATCCCCAAGAGCCCACATAAGGGCAAAACTATGAAGAGACAAAGAACAGAGAACATTATACAGGGGAGCTTTTGAATGAAAGAATCAGGCTGAATCCTTTCACAATAAACAAAGAAGACAAGATATCCAATGTGGTCTTGAAAGAAGTCTTCCATAGGATCTACATTCCCACCCAGTAAGCACCACTTGCCCAATGCAGCAAAAGCACAGAGAACTGAATCCAGAACTTCCAGATTGTGTCAGGAATTTGCCAGGACCGACTCCACTTTTCAGCCTCTTCAAAATGCCACTCACCTCTTCTACTCTGTGCTCTCTAACATTTTTTCCTCAGTCAGTTCTCCTTCATACCTTGTGTCACACTTATTGAACTCGTCAACACATTTCCATTCCCGCCTCCATCATCCTGCACATCCTGTCATCTCTGTTTTTTTGTCTCACCTTTGTAGATCCAACTCCTTCTCCTTTGTGTCCAATCTGTCATCCAAGTCCTTTTAAGCTTTCTTTTTAACCTCTGCCACTTCCACTTCCACTGTCCTCTTACTGGCACACTTTTTTCTTAGCAAACTTTTTCTCTTAACAAACTCCTGAATTTCTTCTTTCCTCCACCAAGTCTTATCAGGTTTTCTCATTCCAGATGAACACTCCAAGTCCCGTCCTCCCTCGATCTCTTTAGCTGCAGCTATCCAGTCACCTGGAAGAAGCTCCTCCCAAAAACCTGTTTAAACTCCTCCATTAATGTCACACACCACTTTGACCTCACATAGGATATCCACATTTCAATGGTTGGTTTTAACTATGCACATGGAAAAAACATTGCACTCAAAGTTTTAAGCTTTGCTGTGTTTGTGAGAGTTTTGTGCACTATTCTGATCAAATTAAAATAGATCCTACAGTTTTGAAAGTGATCAAAACTGTTCATTAAAGCTGCTGGATCATAATTAATGAAAAGCTCATACATTTAATGTTTTAAATACATTTACGTCCGTCTCAGATATAGAAGGAAGAGTCACATACCTCTCCAAGTTTTTGGAGAACAATTTTAAGGTGTTCCACCTCATCAACTTTTTCTGTGATGGATCAGTTGTCTTTGACAGTAGCGTTTGATAGGCAGTTATTAAACTGGGTGACATCATAGTCTAAGGGGAAGGTGCTATCACTGATAGTGACTTGGATGATTGTCCCCACTGTACAGTCTGTGAACAAAATGAGAAACATGGTAAAATAAAACTTCCGATTGATGCAAAAATGACAGAATATCTGACCTGTAGTTCTCTTAGACCTAGTTTTGATAGACTGTCTTATTACTGCCTTCAGATTCCTTCTCTTATATCTGCTTACTTTGTTGTCCTTGATAACTTTTAAAAAGGATTTCAAGAAAGTAACCTTGGTGTTCTGCAAAGAAAAGTACAAGTAATGAAAACAAAATTCCAATGTGATGTCCTGCATGTGTTACTTTTTAGATAAATAGATAAATGCATTTGTTAACTTGTTCACTTTGACAAAGTTATCATAGAAAGTTGTAGGCAGATACAAAGGTAACATCCCCAGGTTTGTCAGAGTTGTCCCATTCCATATTGAGGAAGCTCTGAATTTAGAAAAACATAAATGTATAAGGAAGGTGTAAATTGATAATTATATCAACATTTTGTAATACATAAAGCTTGAAATTGTTCATTTTAAAAGTTTGAAATTGCTACCCGTATGGTGTATTTCCAGTGGTCAGAAGGGTTACAACTGCAGCTGCCTGATCAGCAGTTTTTAACTTTTTCCAGGATGGATGGGTGTTCTGCTGTTGTTATGCGCCCCGCGTTTGCACAAGGAAACAGCCAGCTAAACTCCTTGCTTCAAAGATGTTTTATTCCGCCCACAATGGAGTAAAACTACAAAACAGAAAATGGTATTTAGAAATGTACACATTTATGATTAATAAACATGTCTCACTTACAGTCATTGGTTTCCATAGGACTGTTAGTTGAAGGAGAAAAAATAAAGCTGCAGACGTTGATACACTGTGTATACAAATAAACTCTGCTATGACAGTGGGCAATAAAGCTGGATTCAAATTCAACTTTATCGAAACTACAAAATGAACAGAACTTTCCTGGGCAGAACAATGGGTCAGAGTTTTGAAAGTAGGAACCATCGAGCAAGCAGCACATGTTTCCCAAAACTGACACATGATCAGCAGTCAAGCTTGTGTCTGTTATACCCTTAAGGATGAAAGAAGAGAAAAAAAAAACCGTTTTTAGCACAGAAATGCACTAATGTTGAAGACATTTTAGAAAAAAAAAGGATTAAAAGGCAAAACGTGTGTCCATGTCATTAACACAAGTGAAGAGAAAAGTCTGTAACAGTGCTTGCTTACAAACAAGTGCTTGGAAATTCCCCTCTCGGCCCTGCATTTTGGTCAAAAATGACTGGAACACTCGTGCAAAAACTATGACAACTAATGATGTAATTTAATTTCCTAGATTTTTAAACCTGTTCTGAACTGTATTTCCATTGGAGACACGGTAGTGTAGCGACAATGTTCTAGCGCTTTCATGCACAAGATTTTGGTTCGAGCCTGTATTCCTCACTCTTCACAAGCGTCACGAAGATATCAGCAGAGTACCAGCGTTGCCAGCCCAAGTCAAGGTATGAGCACGACGGTTCCTCCATCCACTTCTTCTATCAGCAAGGACCTGTCAGATACATTTACTGCTATGCAAAAGTCTTTCAAATATACAGCCCAGAGGGCCTGACCAGACAGCCCCCACATCCACACCAGCTTCCAAGGACTACATGTACTGCCCTGCTCAAGTTTTTTACCTTTACAGAGAGATTGGGATGGAGAGGGAGATGTCCTGGAACCACTTTCAGAAGTCTATATATTATAACATGGAGAGGCAGAGATGGGAGGAAACATAAGAATAAAATGACCGCTGAAATGGCCTTATAATCTCATTTTTAAATATGTATATATGTAGATGTTTGATTTTGACAGATGAACACTGTTTGTATTGCTGTAAATATCTATGTACATACAGCAGCAAACAAATTCTTTCTGGAAGGGCTGAGGATGTCTTACATGTTGCACAAATTGTTTTATATGTACCAGTTACAGATACATTTGATGTGCTTTACATTGTGAACATGTCATTTGAAATTAGATGTGTACAAAAGGCCCTGTAGTGTTCTGTGCCTTTGGCGGTCAGAATTCCCACACTCGTGTTAGTCAGTGAAGTACCCACTAGAGGGAGCCTGCGCGCGCACCACACAAGCGGTGAGCTGCAGAGAGAGAGAGCGACGGTGATTCGGACCGGCTGAGAGTTTCCCGTTAACTTTACGGCAGTCTGCGTTCATGACCAAAGTAAGTTGTTAGTAAATGATTCGTTTACCTGTTTAACATGTTGGCTTCAGTGCACTCTTTAAGTTGTGTTTATGTTTGCTAGTATCTTCTCAGCCTGTAGTCTTCCTACTGAGTTGAGCTAATGGTTTCCCGGTGTGGATATACAGACGTGTGATTTTGTTAATAATTATTTATGTGAATCATAGGTCATAACCATATTTACGTGTATATGTAACTGTTAAGGCAAGTGTGTGTTGCGCAGCTGTGCCTCCTCTAGGCATATTTATTGGACACGGAACAGATACGTCTCCATCCAGGCGAAAGCTCATACGTTTGTGATGTCATCAAACATCGACAAGTACAGATAGAGCAATGATTCATGGGAAGAGTAAGAGTGCTAATATTTACAAAAGCGTTCAACACTTAGTAGTAACCCTTTCATTTCCAGCTTAAAGCTCAGCCTGTATTGTCTGCATGTATGTATGTATAAGTATATTTAGTCTTCGTTCCTTCTGTTATTTACAGAAACCACACCCATATCCACCTTTGTTCTGGAGTTTATTCTTCTGTCTCTCCAACGTTGTGCATCTTTATTTAATATAAGCCGTGAAAGAGCCACCTCCACCTCCTCATTACCTCCACATAGCCTCCACCCCGACTCAATTAACCTGCTGTAGGATCTGCGGATCTCTTCCTGGCCGTGAAGTGGTGTTCTGGCCGACACTCCAGGGTAGTAACGGTGGAAAACACGTTGCAGCGCATACAGTCCACCAAACCCGAGTTATCTTTCTTACAAGATGTATCTTGTAAATGTGTATATCTGGGCAAATAAATAATTTCTAACTTTGCATAAGCAAAATATGTTCATTGTTTGATAAATAAAATAAACATTTTACATTAAGTTCTCTTTAAAAAAAAAAAAAAAGAACAACATGTACAGATAGTTAAAAAATAGTTGGTATCATTCATAAAAAACAACCAAAAAAAAGACCTTTTACAATGTAAGATAATGTGAAATATAAAAAAAGCTTTGTTTCAAATACAAGATTACAAACAAACAAACTTGGAAATAAATACAAATTTACAATAATGCTCCAACACTGCCTTGTTCCATATATAACCTGCAATAGGTGAAGTTCACCAAGTAGGATTACGATTGAAAGATATTTGTTGCATGGCCTAATTAGAAGCAACGACATCAAACAAAAGTAGACTGTTAACAATATTTTTATTTTGTCAAATTTAGACAGACAAACTTAGGATATTTCTATTGAAGCATGTGGCTCTTTTCCCTTCCATAAGTGTCTCTCTGGTTAAAGAAAAATTAAATAATTGTAATTTTGTAATAAAAAATTAAGAATTACAAAATAATTCTGTTTTTTCTTCTGTTCCTCAGAAGTCCTTTCTTTAAGTAGCAGCCTTGGTCTTCTGCAGTCAATGGATTCCAGTGAGAATGCAGTAAAAAAAGGTGAGGATATAATGTTTAGTACAACTGGAAACCAATGAGGTGGAAACTCTTGCATCACTGATAAACTTTGAGACTAACAGGACTAGCATAGCCGCCAGCAACCAGACTGTGTCCGACGCCGCCAGTAACCAGGCTGTGTCCGACGCCGCCAGCAACCAGACTGTGTCCGACGCCGCCAGCAACCAGACTGTGTCCGACGCCGCCAGCAACCAGGCTGTGTCCGACGCCGCCAGCAACCAGGCTGTGTCCGACGCCGCCAGCAACCAGGCTGTGTCCGACGCCGCCAGCAACCAGGCTGTGTCCGACGCCGCCAGCAACCAGACTGTGTCCGACGCCGCCAGCAACCAGACTGTGTCCGACGCCGCCAGCAACCAGACTGTGGCCGACGCCGCCAGCAACCAGACTGTGTCCGACGCCGCCAGCAACCAGACTGTGTCCGACGCCGCCAACAACCAGACTGTGTCCGACGCCGCCAACAACCAGACTGTGGCCGACGCCGCCAACAACCAGACTGTGTCCGACGCCGCCAACAACCAGACTGTGGCCGACGCCGCCAGCAACCAGACTATGGCCGACGCCGCCAGCAACCAGGCAATTTAGTCTTTGATCCTAAGTCCACTCGCGTGTTTAGAGAAAGAAGAATGCTGAGTGACACCCTCAGTAGCATCATTCTATGGGGTTGTTTTTCTGCACATGGGAGAGGACGAGTGGACTGTTTTAAGGAGAGGATGACCGGGGCCATGTATTACAAGATTTTGAGGAACAACCTCTTTCCTTCAGTTAGAGCATTGAAGATGGGTCAAAGCTGGGTCTTCCAACATGACAATGACCCAAAGCCACACAGCCAGGATGACCAAGGGGTGGCTCTGTCAGAAGCATATTAAGGTTCTGGAGTGGCCTCCAGTCTCCAGACGAAAAAAACGTAACAGAAAATCTTTGAAAGGAACTCAAACTCTGTTTCTCAGCAACAGCCAGGTTACCTGACTGATCTAGAAATCTGTGTGGAGGAGTGGACCAAAATCCCTCTTGCAGTGTGCAACCCTGATGAAATACAATCACAAACAAAGGCTACTCTACCAAATATTAACACTGATTTTCTCAGGTGTTCAAATACTTATTTGCAGCAGCTGCATACAAATAAATTATATTAAAAATTCAAACAATGTAATTTACTTTTTTTTTTAGATTATGTTTGATTCTTAGACCTCTTAAGTCAGAAAATGCATGCCAAGTTATCAATTCTACGGCTGTAAGTGTTAATATTCGTATGAAAGCTAAAACTTAATCAGTCATTTACAATCTCAAATAATGCAACCACAATGGAGCACAACCCAGTGCTTCTGTATGTAAAACCATGTTCACCTTTCAACTACCAAACCAAAACAAATTCAATCTTAGAAAAACAAATTCTGCTGCTTATTGCCTTGGTGGAATAAAACACACAATATTTTTAATAAAATGTTTTTTTTAAATGTTTCTACCTTTTGGTTGAGCAGGCAGTTAAGAGGTTAAATCAAAGCCAAATTTAAAATCACAAATAAAACTTTCATTCCTGATCAGTTTTGGCCTGAGCTAACAACAACCACCATCGGTGCTGTTGACTTACAGAGTGCTGGTGAAGACTGCACACAAAGGGAGAGAAGGAAGGGATGCAGAGAGAGAAAGAGAAGAGTAAAAGCTTAGGAATTAGAGTACTTTGAGTTTTGGGACTTTGAAAAGGAAAACACAAAGGAAAATCCAAACTATATCCAAAGTTTGAAATCTTATATATTGAATTGGTTTCTTCTCTTTTCAGGACCTGCAGCTGTTCACAGTGAATCCTCAGAATCTTGTGCTTCTTAAACAGTAAACAGCAAGACATCAACTTCAGTCCACTTGGGTAAGTTTGAAACAGTAAAATATTTTCTATGAATAACAGATGCAAATCTTCCACTCAAAGTATGAGACCTTAAACTGTCCAACCTGTCCTTCACTCTCTTTGAAGCCTTCCTTCATCGGGTCAGTGCTTTGCTCCTGGCCGGGTGTTCACTCAGTTTACTGCACAAGAAAGTTTGACAGTTTTAGGAAATGTCAGCAGTGTCTGTACAGACCTAGATCCACAAGTAATTCAAACAATAAGAAAACACAGAAACACAAAAAGTACAGATTTCTCAATCGATGTCTAAAAATAAAACACAGGATGACTACAAAAAAGTCCTGCATATGTGAAGTTTTATAGAGGTACATTCAATCATAATTCATGCTCTTGACTAAAAGTCACTGTACCAATGCAATTATTCATAAAAAACGTAGGTAAAACAATTGAAATAAACTAAAGAATCATATGATACCAAGGGACAATAGTTATAAGCAAAAAGAGAAATGAAGTAGAGTAGTTTATGGATAATAGTCTGATCCAAAGAAACACATGTTATGATAATTAGAATATCTTTAAATTTTCTTTATAGATTTGTTAAACGGAAAATAATTGAAATGACTGTGTTGATCATCTTTACATAAGTTTAACTAAATTAACAGAGCATGCATTGTTTTTTTTTATTTCTGCTGCTTTGGCAAGTAATTTCGGTGAGAACGTTGATGCCCAAGTCATTTCCGCCCTCGGTTATAAAAGCACCAGCTTGTCCATAGACTAGTTAAAGTCTTTGAAGCCTTTAGACATGGTGGATTCTGTCAACATCCTCAGCAATGTGATTGGTTGGAGAAAAGGACAGACCAAAGCCATTGTCCTGTCTTTGCTGTCGTCAGGAGTTATACAGGTATTGTGTTAGATTGTGTTTATTAGAAACTGCACAAAAATAATCGTTTTGGACTGTTTACTTTTTTGTCTTTTTTGCTACCTTCTACATCCATTCAGATCAACAGCTCAGCCTCGCTGCTAAACCTGGACTCCTCATCCCTGGTGTGCCATCGACTGTGTTGAGCAGCATCAGCGGCTCTGATCTTGTCACCGTATCCAGAAACCCCTCAGTCCTGTTCTACATACTGTCTGCTCCACGGATTGTCCAGCTCTCATTTGTTATAAGGGTAAGAAAACCTTAACACAGATAAAGGATTTAAGATAAATACCATAAATCTATTCATAGTATAAATTTAGATAAGGAAAAATACATAACCATAGTAGGGGAAAGAATGACAATTATTCTTCACATTTTTTTTTATTCCCCTATAGGTGATTGTTGGCCATTATGGTTTTGATTACTAAAATGTCTTTGAGAATTCTCAGATATTTTGTTCATCATGTTGCAGATCATTTACAAGTTAGTTTGGCAAGCTGCATCAGACATAGTAAAACAATGAAACTTTAAATTCACTCTTTTGTTAATGTTAGACTAACAGATAAACCAAAGAACTAAATTTAGCTTTATATATTGATAAATGATCTTTTATTAAGTGACATCAATCGTTGTCTTTTTCAAATTGTTATGAAGGAATCTAATGTTATAAGTTTGGAACCTAGAGGATGACTGAGGTCTACCAAACCGTCAGAACCCACAAGGTACATGTGAGGGGTTCAACGTCACATATAACTGTAGCAAATCACGAAAACAAATGCAGAATGCAACTTTTTAGAAATCAACTGAAACAAATTCAGAGCACCAAAAAACTCTGTTTTTTAACTCTGAAGTTTCCAAACATAAGCGGATGATCTTCATCAAGATGCAAAAGGATTTACAAAAACTTTAGCTGTTGTTGATATTGTAGAGTAGTCTTCATGTTTGTGTCTATTTGAATCATAATTAGCTCTAAAATCACTTGTTGATATTTATAATATATAATTATTTTGTAATATATAATAAAATATTATATATTATAATATATAGTATTATAATATATAATATATAATATAATATGTGTCTCCCTGCTTCTTTTTCTGTCTCCAGATCATATTTTTAAACACAAACAGTTTGCAGATCATAGAAAATGTTCCAGATAATTTGGCCTCTGAGATCCCTCCAGTTTACCTGCTGGGGTTCCCAGATGACAGCAGCTCAGTCATCAGACTGAATAGGAAGAAATGGAAACCTCAGCAGGTTGGTTCATCTGTTAAAAAGACAGATGTTTTCACATTTTTAATGTAACTTTTACAAACTGAATGTGCCTTTCTTCCTTTATTTTTGTTAGGTTGCAACTTCACTAAATAATTTTTGTAAAGTTTTCCATTTTACCAAAATTAGAATATTGTAAAACGTTGATACACTTTTTAGTTTAGGTTATATTTACTTTACTTTATTTTTTTCCCCCTAACAGCTGACCTGCATGTACAACCAAATCAAAGAAGAGTCAGACGTCACCAGCCTTTCCCTTTATCCTCCAGATGTGCTGCTTTACTTTGAGTAGGAATATTTTTACTTATACTGAATTATGATCACAAAACGCTTAAGATTTTTTAAAACATGATATGACATGATATCATGACTGTTTGTCTTTATGATCACAGTATTCTCTGGTGCCACGGAACAGTTGCAGGTCTTATTTTCAAGAGCTGGCTGATGCAGACTTCTCCGTCTTTTCTCCAGCTCTGAGATACAGACGGTCGGCTTTGTTTGAAAATGCAAGGAGCTGCTTGGTGAACAAAGCAAACAGTTTTTTTTTAAATAAAAAAAAATTGATTGTAATTTAGGACTGTAAATTTGACTTGAGACTGTTGAGAAACTGGAAATTAAATATATATGTGTATATATAGATTTTTTGTTTTTTTTTTCTTCCTCTTGCTTTAAGAGAATAACCAACACAAGTTTGACTGAGGACAATATATCCGTTTTGGGGAACATGTGCTGCACACTCAGTGGCTCCTACATCCAAAGCTCTCATCCATCCATACTGGAACAACTCAAAAACTGTCCAGATGTCACTGTTGATCAAACAGCTGCAGTTGAAACCCTTCTGACCAATGGAAATACACCTTATGGGCATTTAAACTGCATCTTTTTGAAATTCTACAATTTACAAATTGCAGTTTTGTGTCTTTTAGAGACTATAGTGTCCTCAAAAACATCATTTTGTTTGTTTTTTATGATCAGAGTTCCTTCAATATGGAATGAACAAACTCTAAAAGACCTTGGGATGTTAACTCTGTATTTGCCTTCATCTTTCTATCAACGCTTTGATCAGGTGAGTTAAGGTGCATTCATGTGTTTAGAAGGGAAGCTCTCATGAATGGAGGATCAAGTTGGAGCTCATAAACCTCTTTTACTTGCAGAACACAAAGCGTAACTTCCTGAAATACTTTCTGAGCGTTTTTGGTGGAGTGAGCAGAGAACAGAGAGGCAACTGAAGAAAGAGATAAGACAGTCCATCAAAAGTGATTCAGAACAACCTGCAGGTCAGTCTGCTTCTGTAAATGTGTCTTTATCTTTCTGTTTACTTTCTTCTCTTAAGTTTTTTCTGACTTTCTTTGACAGAATGCACAGCTGGAATAATCACTCAGGTCACAATCAGTGACCCCACCTTCCCCTTTGACTATAACATCAATCAATTCAACAACTGTCTGTCAGTTTCAACCGTCAAAGACAACTTGGATGCCATCACAGAAAAGGTGGATGAGGAGGAATACCTCAAGATTGTTCTGAATAAACTACGAGAGGTGAGTAAAGATCCTTCATAGAAACATTAAAATCAGTTGGTTCATCAGTGATGCTGTTATATATAAGATAATTGGATTGTTTTGGGATAATCTTTATGGTTGGAGAGCACAACAAACACTTGGTTTATTCTTGTGGGTAGTGAGATTTGAACAAGTGACATTCCAGCTGGAAGTCTCAATTCTTGATTTAAATTTGAGACATTTTCTTTCATTTCAACTTGAACTGACATTACATGCAGTTTACTGGATTTCTGTGCTTTTACAGGCTCACAACTCCATCATTCCAGAAGATCAGGTTCAGTTCCTAAGTGCAGCTTCTCGTGTTGCCACTGTTGAACACATTCGTTCATGGACCATCAGCAAAATCGACATACTTGCTGCTTTGATGGAGTCTTCAAATGGAGGCTGGGACCCGAACTTAGTGAGCAAACAGAGAACTTTTGTTGTGTTTCTGTGTCCAACATTTATGGGCTGCTGTTTCATCAGAGCACATTTCTTCTCCTCCAGTCTAAGGTTATCATCTCTAAATATCTGGCTGTTGGAGGAAACAAACTAGGCAGTGCAGAGCTGAACGTTATCGGGGGACCTAATCTCTGCTCTCTAGATGTGGACGTCATCAAGACTATTTCATCACAAAACTTCAGGTAAGAAGTGTGAACTGAGTTTGTGTTTAGTATATCCTTAAGTTTAAATGTGAATATCTCACAGTTCATCACTTGTGGAGAAAATGCGATTCGAGGTAAAAGATCAAAAGGTTTAGATCAGGGGTTCTCAGAGTGCCATTAGCCTGCGGGAAGAGTTTTGTGGCGCTCAATAAATCAGAATTGATGGTTATTAAATAAAAATGTTTTGTGGTTTCTGGCGACTTCTGCAGGGAGAAAAAGGTAATTACATCCAGGTGTCAATGGTGCAGTGTACTAATTTCACCGCTAGAGGACAGTCAACATTTTCTATGTCATTGTCTCTGCGGAGAAAGACAGTTAACACCGGCAGTAGAAATTGAGTCACAGCGGGAGGATGAGCGGGATTTGGAGAGAGAACTAAAGCAGGTCCTTTGAGGGAAAAAAACTGCATTGGCGAGGAGAAAAGGCGCTTTCAAGCTAAGTGGACAAATGCTTATTGTATCATACCTCATGGGCTGGATAAAGTCGTGTGCCTGATTTGCTAGCAGGTAAATCCAATGCTCAAAGAATTCAAAATAAATCGTCACTACGTTACAAATATAAACTATGACAAATTTACCGGCGAGGAGCACGAGATTAAGCTTTAACAACTACAACGAGGCTATGCTCTACAGCAGCTAATGTTTACAAAAATGTCCAAATTCAGTGCAGTTGTAACAGAAGCTAGCTACGTTGTAGCTTTGGAAATGGACCGGATGTTCCAAGCTACGCTCCCCCGCGCTAGAATGTGTTTTCCTGCTCTCAGACATCGCTGATTTGTTTGATAACACTCATATTTTGTCCCAAACAGTGTTAAAAGAAGGTGGATGATTACGATATTCCTTATTTTGAGAGTTTATTGTCATATTTACATGTTTTCCCCACATATTCTACGTAAAACAATGAGAGGGGGCACGGATTCTTTAGGCCGCTGCTGATCCAGCCTTCCAGAAAATGGTCAGAAGAAAAATTATCTATTTTTTTAATTGTCTGTTGTTACGTGCTTCCATACCAAAGTCACTGTTATAAATCACGTTTCTTATCTTAAATTAGCCAAACAAAGGTAATTTTAACTCAAAAAGATGTCATTGAGCGAGGAAACGCATTCTGGCAGTGAAACGTAGCTTGGCCCAACACCGGCGTAAACTGATCTCTTAACTGTACAGATGACACTTGGTCATGAAAGTTATTAGAAACAAAACAAAACCCCAGGTTTAGATTCTAGTAAAAAAAAGTTTTACATTTTTCAAAACAGTCTTGAGCCACCAATCCAAAGTAAAAAAGCATTCTGCAAAGATGGATTCTGCATCTGTGATTAAAACCTTCCATACTAGGATTATTCTAATTGAAATCTGGCAGGAAATCTGCGCTCGTCCACATCCAGAGCAAAAGCACATTCATAAATATTCACCTTTGGAGGCACTTGTAAAGGACGCATGAACTACATCAGACCTGCAAAAGCAAATTTTTTGAATGTATATTGTTGGAATGATCAACTTTGAATATTATTCTAGGTTTAAACTTGTCTTATGTGCTACATTCTCTTTCTGCTGCAGAGAAGTTGACTCTCTGGACATCTCCAGCTGCACTACAGACAAAAGGAATAACTTTTAGTTCAATCTTTGGCATCCATTGAACAAATATAATAATAAATTTGACTTGCCACAAAAATGTATATTTCAAAATGTTTTATATTTGTTTGAATGGTTATTTCCATGATGATTTATCAAGCTTCCAAACCATTTATATGTTTGTTGCAGACCATCAACCCCAACAATCCTTCAGTGTCAGTGATTTTGGACAGCTTACTATCAATCAGTCCAGATCTGTTCAGCACAAACACACTAAATAATCTTGCTGAGCTGCAGCTGTGGTTTAATGTTCTCCTTCGCCCGTTCTTGCCCGCTGTTTTCACCAACTTTCTCTCAAATCTTGCAGCAAAGGATTTTCAGTGCAGCTCCTACCAATATATACTGGTAGTAATACAACAAATAATACTTGGACAAATTCAAAGAATCTGACCAATACTTTTCTAATGTCATAGTATTATCTGTTTTGTAAAAATGAAATGTCCTAATCATGTCTTTTAAAAATAGCTTGCAAATATTGAGTCAAGTACAACCCCAGATGACTCCTTCTAGGCAAGAATCTGTGTACACACAATTCATCAAGATTTACTTGAGCAGAAAGGATGCTGCAGGTGAACCCTAAGAAACTAAATTATATACATGTAACAACAAGGCTAAATTACAATGTTCTGTATGGGAAGAAACTTTCCATACAACAGTTTTTGTTGTTCAATTAAAACAAAAAAAAATAATATCAATAAAAAAACACAGAACTTATTCTCTTATAGAAAATATGTCATAGTTTGATAGTTAAGGTAAATTTAAATATGAAAAATTATAACAGGTTGACACCACTTTAAGTATTGTGTCAAACAAACTGGGACATGTGACAGAAATACAGTAATGTGTTACTTTAATTGCAAAAAAAAATTACAGAGGCAGTTTCCTGACCATGTATTATGTTACCTAAAGACGTTTAGAGTTGGCTTCTTGTAATGTCCCAGCTTTAGTCTTGACCTGACAATATTTTGTGCTCCTGTGCTTCAGATCCTGGCTGCACCTCAAACATCCAAAGCAGCACAGAGTGGCTCCAGAAAAATGTTGGAGGATTCTGGATTCTCTTGTCTATTCAAGACATTCAAGGACTCTACCCACAATTCTCAGCGGTTTGTTCTATTGCTTTTTCAGCCATTCAGTTTGTTTCTACGTATTTTGTCCCGTTTTGATTTCGTTTTTCTGTGCAGGTGGAAGCCCTGTCACTGCTGTCAGTCACACAGCTTGCAGACGTAGCGGCCATACCTGGTCAGCTCACATCTGCAGAACAGGTCACCATGGTGATGACTTATGTCCCTGACCAACAGTTTACCTCCTTCTTTGGTCATTTTTTCACCTAAGATTTTGATAAGAAAACATTTTCTGCTGCTTAACTTTTTTAACCCATGACATGCAATGTATACAAACCTTGTACAATGTTCATGTTTATATTCTCCTACAGGGACAAGGAAAACGTTCTTCCTTCTACTGTGAGGTCAGCCGTGTTGCAGGTTGTGTTTAATCGGGCAAACCTCTCCAGTCCATCAGTCAGTGATGCAGTTGTGCTACTGTAGCTTCAAGATCGAATGCGCCCCCTGCTGGTGAACATGGCACCTGACCATGTGACTCCATACTTGAATAAACTGGCAGGAAGAAACTGCAGCATTGAGGAGCAGAGTGAGTGTAAAAAAAGAAACATGAGACAATAATTTGCTTTTGCTTCTGTTCCAATAATACCTTCAAAAGTCTTTTTTATAACTTTAATTAAACCAAATATTTTATTTTTCTATTTTAGTGTAAATCTGCTCAACCTGACCATCTCATCTCTGAGTAATGACACACAGACAGAAGTTCAAAGTAGTATCATCCAGGCTCTTCAAGGTAAATAAACCACATGAAGAAGAAACAAATCTTTGCATATTTTTCTACAATTTTAATTGCTAAAAAGAATAAAAATGATCCAAACTTTACATTTTGTTCGACTGTAAATTGATTTAATGTAGATCCATCACCTCTTCGTTGCTATGGTGACAACTACAGCTTCAGCTTCTACCGTTTCCTGAGGAGATCATTCATGGGATTCCAGTTTCCCAACCTGAACACCTTCTTGTCCCTCATGCCTCAAGACAGAAAGCAACAGGTGTGTGGACATGAAAGCTTTCTGGAGGGAAACTCTGAAATAATCAACAGAAACACAAAATCAAGTAACATTTCTTTTGTTTGTGTCTCCCCTGTAGCTGATAAACTCCATGCCGCCATCAGATCTTGGGGATTTCTTGCGTCAAACTAATGTTGTTGGACAAGAATGTGAGCTCTGTCAGCTTTACAGCAGCTACCTCCAGATCTCAGTGTTTCTACAGACTGTATGTACAAACACTCACAAACACACAAAACAAAGCACAAAGAGTTGAACCTGAATGTTCTCTGCAAGAGTCACTGCCAGAGCAGGTGAGACAGAGAACTCTGCCTTGCGTTTGGCCCATGGCTCTCAGGAGCTCCAGCAGGTCAGAGGTTAACGCCTGGTTTGATCGAGGTCTCCCCAATGACTTTGGTCTTCCTCACTAAGACTCAGATCAGCCAGATCACCTCAATCAACGCCTCATGCTTGGCCTTCCAAAAGATGTATGTTTTTTTGAATTTACAAATCCATGCTCCTGTTAAAATGAAGACATAACATCTGTGTTCTTCTGAGAACGGTTCTCATGAGTTCATTCTGTGTTTTTTTTCAGTCTTTCTATTTTTGGTTCATACAACTACTCTGCTGCTGTATTCACAAAACAGGATGTTTACAACAACATGAAGGCTTACCTGTCATCAAGTCAGTTTTTGAAGACACAGAATATTGCTTTCAAAATTATGAATCATTTAATTCTTGAATCTAAATGAAATTCTTGATTTGTGCGTAACTTTAGGTTTGTGCTTGCATAATTCTTGATTTGTAACTCATAAAAAACATTTTGTGCATGGCTACAAAAATTACAAAATATTAAAAAATACAAAATACAAAGTACACATGCACAACTTAAAATTACGACAGTTTGAAACTAACTACACGCACACATCTTTAGAAAAATATGCATGAATCACTTGTTACGCACCCACAAAACCCCATTTACACACAAATCTGATTTGAGACTCTTCACGTCTCCCAGATTCGTGCATAAGTGATGCGTTTAAATGCTACTGTAATGCTGGGTCATCAGAGTTTTCCTGATCAACCACTCTGAACTTAGACGGTGAATAAGATCTGGTGAAACTTGACATTTTGCAACTTTCTTGAACTGATATTCCAACTAATTAATATAAATAAGATCTAAATAAGGATTTTAAAAAATGTTTCTTTTAAATATTAAAATATTTTCCAGAATTGAAAAGTTCCTGACCCTAACCCTGAAGTGCAAATCACATTCACAAATCCCTTCACACCAAACAATTTTCAATATAACTAACAACAATTAGAAAAGCAAAACAAATCATAGAAAAAAACAAAATGACCTTTTATCAAATCAAAATAAAAGTTGGGAAACCATAAAAATAAATAAACCAAAAACTTTTCAGAAAAGAAAATTCATTGAAACATTTCATAAATCACAACCACAATTAAAAAAGGAAAACTAATATTTCAAAATAAAATGACATTTTAAAAATCAAAACCAAATCCCATAAACCAAAACAAACAAAAGAAATGGAATGAAATGAAACATTTGAAAGATCAGCTGTCATGAAGTTGAAGCTGATGAACCTGCTCTGATGCTTTCTTCTGTTTCGTCTCAGGAGGGGTAGAAAGAGACTGGAAGTTCAATCTTTTCTCCTGAAGTAAGGTCCTGCAAAGTGGCCTGATGCTGGCCGCCCGTCTCTACCCTTCACCCAAAAAGAGCACGAGGGGTCCTGAGGAAGCGCTAGATCCAGGTTCTACATGAGAGAGGCAGCGCTGAAGAACTCAGACCCACCTTGAACTGTTTCAGCTGAGCAGGAAGACCCTGTCACAGTGGTGAGTTTTCATTTCTGCTTTCAGAAAGTTCCAGCATCCTGTTACCAGCGTCTCTTTGTGTCTCCAGGTCTCCAGTGGCAGAGAAAGTGGGAGAGGGCTGTGCCGGAGCACCAAGCTGGACTCCTCCCTGCTGCTCTGGCGGTTTAAAGGCTGTCCTTTCAGGACGGACTAGTTGACAAGAAGATGCTGGAGGAGACGTTGCCCCACCATCATCACCACACTCTGATGCATCTTAGCTGCTCGTCCTTTGGTCTCCACAGCTGCACCGCCTCTTCTTCAATGGAGAAAGACAGTGGACAGCTCTGAGTTGCGTAAAAAATGGCTTGAATGAAGGTTTGATCATAGAAACATTTGAAAGAACAGGATGTGAAGAAGAACAAAACAATTCAACATCCTAAGAATAGAAGTTTGCACCAAATCTAAATGTATAGACATCACTTTACAAACTTAAACACAACATGAGGTTTCTGAAGCAAAAGAACGCAAAATAAATAAAAGCAGTGAAGAAGACGACATTTTTTTATAACATATAACATTTTGTAATATAACATTTTGTCTAGGTCTAGTCAGGGATCCTCATATGAATTTGTTGACAATATTCTGTCAAAAAATGTGCAAGTAATAAGAGTATGCCATTGTTGCGAGCTCGCCACGCGCACGCCATTGGAAATCTACAACTTTAAATCCAACTTTTTTGTTGGCTAGCTGTGTGACGCATTTTGGCTTTAAAATAAGAGCACTCTTTTGTTTGCGGTTAGGAATAAGTGTATGCATCAACTTAGCAAATCTCTGTGTACTATTCCTGCTTTTGTGTAATTTTGGTTATTTCTTACATGGCCGATGTTCTTCCCACATATTTACGTGCAACCAGCATAAATATTGATGGATATTCATGTTGGCCACATGTAATACGTGCAGCAAAGATGCACATTGCTGCTTTGCCCAAAAGTATTTTAAAAGCGTCCAAGGCTATATTTAGCTATGTTTTTGTTTTTTTTAATGAATAAGCTGTTTGTAAAAGTGTTTTATATTTAAAAGAAAAAAGCAAAAAGAAAAACAATGGCAACTCTGAGATTTAAACCTCCGTCCTGCACATGGTAGCTGTGCATTTCCCGCTGTTGCCACTAGAGGGCGACATTCAAACTGATGAAAACAGTCTATTTGAATATTCTTCATTGACAATCGAATGGCAACTCTGAGGATAGTGTGTGTGTGTGTTTTTTAATACCTTTATTTGTTTTGAAAGGGTAGTGGGGGCATGTGGATGATAAAAATGGTTGTTATTGACTTCCTTTTAGTTCCAAATGAAGTGTGTGCATTGCTCCCTTGTTTTTGTGGTGGCTCCTTGTAAAGAAAGAGCAGGAATAAGCTGTTTGTAGAAGTGTTTCCTTTTCTTTTTTCAGTTTTAAAAGTGGTCTGGTCTCAGTGGAGGTGACTTTTGTGGAGTTGTATTTTGTCCACACCCTCATTTTGCATGCTTACCAGCAGTTCTCCCAACCTTTCCCAGTCAGCGCTATACCTTCCCAAAATCCCTTCAAAGTGGTTAATGGAATTGTAAAAATGGTGCTAGTACATTGTGTTATTGTTACTCTTACCCCTTGGTCGTATGCCCACAGCCTGATATCTGGTACTCCAAACCAGCCCGCCACCATCTCTTTGGCCGCGTCATCAGTTCTGTGTTTATGCGTTAAGGATTTATTTTTATTCTCATGTTTACAAGATTTTTTTAAGACCAGAAGTGCAGATTTGTGAGAAACAGTATGGTTTTATGTCAAGAAAGAGCACTACAGATGCAATAGTTCCTTTGAGGATGTTGATAGAGAAGACATTCAGCTGCACTAAGAGTAAGTACATCAGTGGGAATGAGAGCGATCCAAGTGGAAGTATTAACAGGAAGAAAATATGAAGGTTGAGGATTTAAAGTATAGAGGGTCAGTAGTTCAGAGTAAAAGTGTGGAGAAGTCACAAAGCAAGTGCAGGCAGGCTGGAATGGTGGAGAAAAAAAGAAAAGGGCACAAAGCTGATGACCACCCAAGTTCAGCATAAACAGTGGCAATGAAGAAAGCCAGAAAGAGCTGGAGCTACCAAGCGAGAGGTCTCAAGGCAACCCCAGAGGCAAGAAGTAATTACCACAAGTAAAGAACTAGTGGGGCGGCGTCGGCCACAGTCTGGTTGCTTGCGGCGTCGGACACGGCTATGCTAGTCCTGTTAGTCTCAAGTTTTAAAAGTGATGCTAGGGTTTCCACCTCATTGGTTTCTAGTTGTACGAAATTAAAACAAGTTCATTGCCTTCAATTAGTCATTTGGAAAAAAAAACAAACACAACCAAACAAGCAGCAAAGGCTGAATAATGATCACAACAAAAGTCAAACTTGAATACTTTTTATTAAGAAGAAATGACAGAGTGCTTGATCTTAGTTTGAATTGTCGTCACAGCTCATTTTTGGATGTGTTGTTTGTTGGTCGCTCTGAAGAGTCGTCTGTCTGCTGCGGTCAGGAAAGAAAAGTGAATGCAGTTTCATCGAAGGAGGAAACAGTGAAGCAGCAGAACAAACCTTGCTCTGATCACGAGCATCATTTCCTTCATCTGTCTTTGCTTCATCTTTGTCAGCCTCTTCTTCATCGTCATCATCCTCATCGCTTTCCTCCTCTGGCAGCACCCCCCCGCCCAGTGTCAGGAAACTTGGAAAACCTTTCTAGATCCCTTTTTCCAGTGTAACGAATCACCTGAGAGAAAATATCACAACACACACAAATATGTGTATGTGTATAAATACATCATTTGCTGTTTGTGTGTGTGCGTGTATGTGTGTGTGCGTGCGTGCGTGCGTGCGAGCACCTCTTTGCCACCAGCAGGAAAAATTTCAACGTTGGAAATCCATCAACGCCCACACTCTCTCTCTCATTGGCTGTGACGTCCATCTTGGCGATGATGACGTCATCACGATCAGAATATCTTTCTCCCAGCTGCTCTCAGTTTGGAGCCAGCTCCTTGCAATGTCCAAACCAAGGAGCATCTGCACACACATACACACACTGTGAAGGGGTGGAAGAGGCAATCCTACTTACAAAACACTGCCAACTGTGCTGACCTGAATGTTAGGATCTGTCATTGAAAGCTTTCAGATGCTGCAGAGAATCGAACAACAACTGGTGACTGACAAGAGAAAGTGGCTTAGTATTCATGAAGAGTGCGTTAGCGTCACCTAGTGGTCAATAAATGCATTGCACTAAAAACAGCCTCATCTTCTTGTCACCTGCGCTGTAGATGACAGTGTCCCTCTTTTTATGCGCTCTAAGGTGTTACCATTCAGACATTTTTGCAAGACATGTGTTTGTAAAAATAAATTCAACACATCTTGAGATTTTCTCCTTGTAAAATAGTTAGAGTGATCTGTACATATTCTAAAATCTTTTGTCATCCATTTACAGAACCTACAATCAGCCTCTGAAACGTGGCTTGCTCTGATACTGTGCTATTCTGATTTAATTTATCCGCTGACCTTGCTTGCAGGCGGTGGACCTCGGGCTTGGTCACCAAGGTCAGATGAGTGCCGGTCTGGAGGAGGAAACCTTCTGCAAAGCGATGCGTCAATCCAAGTAGCCCCTCCAGCGATTTTGACTGTGGTCTGTGTCGTCAGAAGGACCTGATAGGAACCCAGCCAGCGCGCGCTGTCCCACTGCTTCCGCTTGAAGCTTCTCACCAGCACAAAATTGCCAGGAACCAGTGAATGAAGTTGGCCGTCAGCAGGACAAGGGAGTGCTGCCACCACCTGCTTTCATGCCTGAAAGAGTCTTAGTGAGATCTGCACAATAGGTCAGAACATTGCTCTCACATAGGGCTCCAAGGTGGAGTTCTGGGCGGGGCTGAGAACAAAATTTCAAAAGGATTCAGGTTCGTTTTTTTCCACACTTCCTCATCCTCACGTACATTAGTACAAGAGGGATGGCTTTGGTCCACGGCATGCCAGTCTGTAAGATAAGCTTAAGTCTTGAAGTATATTAATCAAGAAATGCAGTGTGTGTGTGTGTTTTGAAACAGAAGACTCTTTGTTTTTACTGTGTTTTCCCAGCGCCTAGAGGCACCTAGAGGAGGTTCACTCCTTAAATTCCTTTTATTCTGTATCTCTTCATGGTGAACTACCTTGACCTTTTTCTTCAATAAAAGTAGCTAAGGGGGAGAAAAGTGTGAGAGAGCTTCTTGGAGCTTCTGTGCATGCAGAGCTCTGATGAATTCTTTTTTCTCCCCGCTGCAGCTGGAAAAAGAAACTTACTCTCTTCATTTGTGTGAACCCTGGTTCTTATGGATTTTTATTCGTTCAAAGACTGTGCTTTAAACCTAACACAGTCTCCTCACAGCATTTAGCAAGCTTGCTTTTCAGTGTTCCATTTTCCCTTTCCACAGCACCCCCGCTTGCAGGATGACACGCGCAATGTTTCCTAATGTCTATGCCGAGATGGAGGGAGATTTGTGAAACAGTTTCATTAGTAAGATGTGTATCATTAGTGCTGGACAAATGCTGGGGAACTTCCACCTGGGAACAATTCCATTGAGCAGAGATTGAGCCTACGTTACAGGCAATACATCTGCTTTGGAAGTGGGAAGGGTTCAATTCACTTGGACCACATGTCTATCATGACTAGGCAATATTTCTTACCTTCAGATGGAGAAAGCTCAATGACATCTGTCATTACATGTTCAAAACATCTTGGAGGATGTGCAGCTTGCTTGGAATTTGGAGTCTGTTTGCCTGGATTGTCAGAAGCACAGATCATGCATGACTCTGACAGTACTTTTGTGCGTATGCTGTGAAGCCTTTTGTGAACCAGTTTTCAGAGATCAAGCTCATCATTCCCGCTTTTGAAACATGGTTGAGACCATGTGTCAAATTAGCATAATGAGAGAAAAGAGCAAAACGTGAACAAAGTTCATCGTCAGAACCAAACCAAACGTTTGTCCTCAGGAGGCCAAAGACTGAAGCGCTGTCCAGGAAAATGGAACAGAAGGACAAACGGAAACACCATGAACTACTAACTATCTGTACATGTAGTTTTTTTAAGAGAACTTAATGTAAAATGTTTATTTTATTTATTAAACAATGAACATATTTTGCTTATACAAAGTTACAAATTATTTATTTGCACAGATATACACATTTACAAGATACATCTAATTTCAAATGACATGTTCACAATGTAAAGCACATCAAATGTATCTGTAACTGGTACATATAAAACAATTTGTGCAACATGTAAGACATCCTCAGCCCTTCCAGAAAGAGTTTGTTTGCTGCTGTATGTACATAGATATTTACAGCAATACAAACAGTGGTCATCTGTCAAAATCAAACATCTACATATATACATATTTAAAAATGAGATTATAAGGCCATTTCAGTGGTCATTTTATTCTTATGTTTCCTCCCATCTCTGCCTCTCCATGTTATAATATATAGACTTCTGAAAGTGGTTCCAGGACATCTCCCTCTCCATCCCAATCTCTCTGTAAAGGTAAAAAACTTGAGCAGGGCAGTACATGTACTCCTGGGAAGCTGGTGGGGATGTGGGGGCTGTCTGGTCAGGCCCTCTGGGCTGTATATTTGAAAGACTTTTGCATAGCAGTAAATGTACCTGACAGGTCCTTGCTGATAGAAGAAGTGGATGGAGGAACCGTCGTGCTCATACCTTGACTTGGGCTGGCCACAGGACAGACACTTTTTGGTTTGGGCCTTTTTGTTGTACGTCCAGTTGTTCATGCTGCTGCTGCATCTCAAGCGTACTTTGGACTATTTTTTCCACAGCTTCATGGGTCAGAGTTGTGGTGGGAGCCTGAGCAGGTGGAGGTGGAGTAGTGACAGGACCAGACATCTGCACAACTGGGACACTCGTGGTCTCACTTCCTGAAGTGAGAGACTGCCACAGCTTTTGTTCGTCCTGGAGCTTTTCTGGGCTGCTGTTCAGGGATGTCGCAGTGTTAAGGAGTTTGGCGAGGTGTTTAATGTACCGGGAGACGTGCAGCTTTGTTGTGGGGTGGAGCATGCTGTTTGGGTCTTGGCAGGTGCTTTGAACCAGAGCTGCATAGTCCTGGTCCACCAGCAAGTCCTTTTGTCCCCGGTACTTTGTCAGGAGGTGATGACCTCCTTCATGGGAGCAGGCCAGCGTGGATGATCTAACACAAAGACTCTCCCTCCAGTCTTAATGGCTCCAGTGCGTGCAGAAGACGGTCTAGACAGAAGCGGCAAAGGTGATGGAGCTTCATCTTCTGAAACAACACAACACAAAGGTAAGTAAATGTTACAAAAATAATCTACAGTTTCTACAAGGAAAAAGAAAAACACCAACCTAAAACAGCAAATCATTTGCTCTTGTCTAAACAAACAGGAGACTCACTTTTAGCAAATAGTATTTGTTTGAATAGGTTTGGACTGGACAGAGGATGTGGACTCTCAGTTGGAGCAGACTTGGACTTGTCCTTTTGAGCTAGTTTTTCTCCTCTTCTCTCCCTTTTTTTTACCTTAAAGATGTCCCCTCGAGCACAGCTGGCGGTAACAGATAAAGATGCTGAGGTGTTGATACAAAGTCAGAGAGACCAGACTAGACTGCTCAGAAAATGGCAATAATGCTTTAGAGATGGGACACAGGGTCTATACAAGCAACGACGCAACCATAGAATTGAAACAAATTTAAATGAATTGCACCAAATCAAAAGACAGATTAGCAAAAAGTAGAAGAACATTTGGAAAATGAGGGGCGGCGTGGGGCATCTTCAGACATACCAGGAGGTGGTGGAAATGCACCTCAATGGTGGTGCCCCCCGCCATTTAAACTACAGGAAGAAGAAGAAGCACTTTGACTGTCGTGGAATATTTCTGAGATCTGGATGAGAAAGGAAAAAAATTGTTCAAAACGGTTTTTACTTTACAAGCAAAAGAAATAAAAGAAATATTTCTTTTTGTGGTTGCATGCAGAGAGCTCTGAAGCTGAGTAGGAAACCGACATATTTATAGAAAGGCACAAACCACCTTTCATCACAGCAGCTTAACCGCACTCAGGATTCACAACAGTATCTCGCACAGCGGTTCCAGTCAGAGCTGCTCACAGTTTCTGTTTGTCTGGACGAGCAGGGTGTCTTTATAGAGATAAATACATCACAAAGAAAAGCTACAATCATTTAATCATAATAAAAGTCCAGCGGGTTTTTTGCATGAAAATGAGCAAATGCAAAGTTTACTTTTTTAAAATAATGTCTCACTGTTGATCCAAAGAGAGAGAGAGAGAGAGGGGAAAAGATTCACTAAGAAAAGGTGTAATTTTTACAAGACAGAAAGTTTCAAGAAGCTTCTGGAACATGTCAAACAGTGTTGGAGTGTGTTATCAGTGAATTCTGATAAAGAGAAGAGAGTGTGTCAAAAGGTTGTTACTCAGGCTGTGCTTCAGCGTCTACTCTCTGGTGCAATCCCACAACTGAGCAGCACGTGTGCTTTGACCTGTTCCATTTCACCCCTCCACTTAGATGACCTGGTTGTCCCGTGCTCCCCCAGAATGACCACACTGATACCAAACTGAGTGCGGACCCCCGATCAGCATAGACCACTGCAGCCTCAGCCTCCACGACACTTGGATTACAGGCGCGCGCCACCACACCCGGCGGGAAACTCCAACATCAATCAGCTCTTTGACAGTCATTCTGACTTAATGTGACTTCATACAAACGCCATAACTCATTTAATCTTTTTTCATTTTTGTTTCCTGGCTAGTCATAATAATACTAAGCAAAGAGCTCAGTTATTTCAATACAGTTGAAAAAAATACTGTAAATGCAAATATGTCTATTCATGATTAAAAGTAATTTTAATCTCAAGAAGATAGTCTTGTTTTTTATTCATTTCAAAATCATTGTATCCGTTAATATTTTTTTACATATTCATTTTTTATGTATAAAAGTAAACCCAATCAATCTTTGTTCTTCAGATTTTGCACAGACTCAGATTTATTCCTGGACTATCGACCAAGCTTAAATGTATTTGATTAAGATTCATCTTTGTGTATCTCAGTCAAACCAATGATGTGGCGTTTAGAACATTATCACTTTTTCTTGCAACTAAGGACATTTTTACTGTGTTCTATATACTATACATGTTATACGATGCACTGTACTGTACTGCATGATGTACCGTTTTTACAGGACAGTATACCAAGTGTGATAAACATGTCTGAACATTATCCTCAAACATATTAAATTATAAAACAGTTTAACATAGTCTTACAACAGAAAAATGAACCCAACATAAAACAATGACGTGAAATAAAAAATATTTTAAAAAGTTCAGGTTAAACATAGAGGTCTGCTATTTAGAAGCAATGAAGTAAAACATTTTACTTCATCAAATTGTTTTTGATACATTCCTAATATATGTGTTTTTTTTTCTAAAGAGGCCAAATATATCTGAATGCAGAGAAAGGACATCACAGCATAAGGAAAACACACTGTAAGAAAATACCTGTTTTAAATAAATGTGATTTCTAATCAGTCTTTGCTCTTTGCTTTTGGTATTTTCACACAGTTTCTGAAGTGTTTTATTTTTTCTATCACAAATGTGTTTTTTCTTCTCTTCAGCACGGCTAAAAAGTGTCCCCGTGACCCCTATGAGGAGAGCTGTCCATCATCTTTAGTCTAAACCAGGGCTGCCAAACTCATTTTGGTTCAGGGCCCACATTCAACGCGTCTGATCTCAAGTGGGCCGGACCAGTAATATAACCTGATTTAAACTCTGCTGTGATGGTCTCATCAACACCCTAATAAAAAGACACAGTTGTGTAATATCGGTGATGTTGGTGCTTTCATCAAAAATGACTGGATTCTGTCCTTTATTTGGCTGCCCAAGTCTCCTGAGAGATCTTGTATCTACAATCATAATCTTTGACACACTCTGTTAGCAAAGGTCAAATGACTGGGACTGGTGGTTCTGATGGGGATTTGATCTCACAAGCAGTGATGGATAAACTTTTGATCCCGATTGAGCCCCAGACTCCAGCCTTACTGATTCATGCTTTGATGGGCTCAGTTACTCCTTGAGTCACTGTGCGTACTGTGGACATCAAAGTAATCAAAGTGTCCAGTAATCACACTGAACTCATGAGGTTTTTTGTTGTAGAGTCTTTAGAACCCTAGGTTATTCTCGATTTTTCCATGGCTTTGTAGGCATGTACCTCATACTGACTGGGCTTCTGGGCCAGTGCCATCCTGGAGCCCTTTTTGTTTAATGAATTCTTTCAGTGCTGTGGCTTTACGTTCGACTGTTAAGACTCATTCACCTGACCCTCCAACATCAGACCTCAGTAACTTTTTCCCCCTGTGTATCATGACCTAGGAGCTGTGTTCAGTAAGGTCCAAGCCAAGTCCCTGCCTCCCCGTCGCCACTACGACTCTGCTATAGACCTCCTGCCAGGGGCACAAGCCCCCTTGCAAGGGTCATATCTATCCCCTCTCCCGCCCTGAACAGGAGGCTATGGAGGAGCGCATCCAGGAGAGTTGAGAATCATCCGTCCCTCTTCATCACCTACTGGGGCGGGTTTCTTACTTTGTGGGCAAGCGCAATGGTGGTTTACGGCCCTGCATTGACTACAGGGGCCTGAATAATATCACTGCTCGAATCACTTATCTGTTACCTCTGTTACAGACTGCTTTTGACTTGGTTCATAGTGTTTATGCTGAACTTGGGTGGTCATCAGCTTTGTGCCCTTTTCTTTCTTTCTCCACCATTCCAGCCTGCCTGCACTTGTGACTTTTCCACACTTTTACTCTGAACTACTGACCCTCTATACTTTAAATCCTCAACCTTCATATTTTCTTCCTGTTAATATTTCTCTTCCACTTGGATCGCTCTCATTCCCACTGATGTACTTACTCTTAGTGCAGCTGAATGTCTTCTCTATCAACATCATCAAAGGAACTATTGCATCTGTAGTGCTCTTTCTTGACATAAAACCATACTGTTTCTCACAAATCTGCACTTCTGGTCCTATTCTTGTTTCAACTACACTTTTTTTGCACCTTCATTTTATGGCTCAACTGTATTCCTCTGTCGTTGCCACAACTCTGCCAGTCTCTCTTATTCTTAAAAATCACTTCTCCATTCTTATCTTCACACCACCTAAGATGCTGTTTAACAATCCTGTCAGACTCCACTGACATTTCTCCCAAACACTTGCATACCTCCATAGATACAGTAGAGTTCAAAAGTTCAAGGTCACTCCGGCAATTTTGTCTTCCATGAAAAGTTGAGCTTTTATTTACCAAATGAGTTGTACAATGAATAGAAAATGTAGTCAAGACAATGACAAGGTTGGACATGTTTATTTTTCTCCTTCAAACTTTGCTTTTGCTAAAGAATCTTCCATTCCTCCACAAACCTTTGACAGTTTAACTTTTGAGGTAATCTAGAGAAATTTTACTCAGCTCTTCTGGCGGCCCCTTCCACAAGTTGAATTGGCTAGATGGGCACTTCTTGCATACCATACAGTCAAGCTGCTTCCATAACAGCTCAATAGGGTTTAGGTCTGGTGATTGCACTGACCACTCCATTACAAATAGAATACCAGCTCCCAGCTTCTTTTCTAGATAGTTCTTGCTCAATTTCAAAGTGTGGTTTGGGTCATTGTCCTGTTATAAGATGAAATTTGCTTCAATCAAGTGTTGTCCACAGAACATTTGCAAAATAGAGTGATATCCTACCTTTATTTAAAGTTTTTTTTTTTTTTTTTTTCTGAACAAATGACCCAGCTTACCAGCACCAAAGCATCCCCAGGTCATGCCGTTATCCCCACATTGGTTGACAAATGCCAATGTTATGGCCCCAGCCGTATTTGTATTTTCTTTATATTGTGTATTTTATTTCTGTCAGAGTGGGACCTCTTTGTTTTTTGTAGATCTTTGTGGGTTTCTGTGTGTCTCTTTAATTTGTTTCAGGTGTGGTGCTCCGGCCTCCATTGGACCTTAGCTGATGGAGGCCGCTTTAAAAGCACCGTGTGGACCTCCAGCTGGTGAGAAGGGAACCTGACTGCAACTAGTCTCTTCTGTGGCCTGGTGCTCTTTTCCCACTTGATTGTGTTTGTGGTGCATTTTACAGTTTTGTGTTGAGGTCCACTCTGTCTGTAGTTTGTTTAGTTATGTTGTAAAGTGAAGCTGTAGGGGTGAACTGCACTTTTCTTTAGTGCACATGTTCTCCTGTTTATGTTAGACTAGGGAGGTTAGAGTTTTGTCATTGTTTTCCCTTTTCTTTCATAAACAGGTAAGATGTTTTTGTTTTCAGATAGGTGGGGGTTTTGTTTGTTGTTTTGGCCTTGGTTCTCCCTGAAGCCTTTTGCTTCACTTTTGAGTTTATTTTATGATGTAAATACATTTATTTTATGGAAATGTCTTTTTGGTGTTCTTTTTTTTAATATATATTAATTTACTTTGATGTTACGCTCCACCCATTCCCTAGACAGAAAGGGGCGTAACAGGCAATGACAATGTTCTTCTGTGTCATTCAAACACCCCAAACTTGTATTTGTCCGTCCACAACACCTATTTTCCAATCTACCTCTGTCCAATGTCTGTGTTCTTTTGTCCTTTTAAATCTTTTCTTTTGTTGGCCAGTCTCAGATATGGCTTTTTCTTTGCTACTCTGGCCTGAAGGCTAGCATCCCGAAGTCAGCCTCTTCACTGTCGATGTCGACTGGCATTTTGTGGGCACTATTTAGTGAAGCTGCCAGTTGAGAACCTGTGAGGCATCTATTTCTCAAACTGGAAACTCAAATGTTCTCATCTTCTTGCTCAGTTGTGCAGCGGGGCCTCTTACATGAAAGTTCTCTTTTTCTGGCTATTTTGAGCGTTTAATATACCTCACGAATGTGATGCTCCAGAAACTCAACCTACTCAAAGGAAGGTCAGTTTTATAGCTTCTCCTTACAGCCAAACTCTTTTCAGTTGTGCTGACATGATTGCATAAGGGTTTTCTAGTCATCTGCTAGCCTTCTGACTCAATGGGCAAGCACAACGTACCATCACAACACTGGAGTGATATTTGTTGGAAATGGGCCTCTCATCAATAATGCAATTAAAAACCAGGCATTTTCAGTTGGAATAGTTTTTTTTTTTTTTATGATTTACCACATAGTAATGTGTAGAGTGTATTTTTGATTAGTTTAAAGTTATCTATGGAAAAAAAGGGCTTTTCTTTCAAAAATAGGAAAATTTCTGAGTATCCTAAAACTTTTGAACAGTATATTATTAGGACCTAATGCCTTTCCACTCTTCATCCTCTTCAATGCCCCCCTTACTTCACCCTTCCTCATCTTTGTTACTTCCTGCTCTACAAAAGTCACATCTAACCTTTGTTCTTTCTCATTTTCTTGATTCATCAACTCTTCAAAGTCCTCTTTCCATTACACTACTGACACCTGTCAATACATTACCATCCCTATTTTTAATTACCCTAACCTTCTGCATGTCCATCCAACTCTGTCTCTTTGCCTTGCTAATCTGAATAGATCATTTTCTCCCTCTTTACTACCCAACCTAGCATACAATTCATCATAAGCCCCTTGTTTGGCCTTTGACACCTCTACTTTCACCTTACGCTGCATCTCTCTGTATTTCTATCTACTTTCTTCAGTCCTCTCAGTGGCTAACTTCTTCTTAGCTAGCCCCTTACTCCATTAACTTTCCTGCAGCTTCTCATTCCACCACCAAGTCGTCTTCTCAACATGTCCTGATGACACACCAAGTACACTCCTACCTGTCCTCCCCCGATCACATTAGCTGTAGTTATCCAGTCATCAGGGATAACCTCGTGACCACCCACAACTGCTTTCAACTGCTTCTTTTTTTCTTAATCTTTTTTTATTGTCTTTTCAACATTTATCTAACAAACAAACATAGCAGCACAACACTGATCCACAGTCACAAAGATTCTTGCAGCAATGCTAACCAAAACAAAGTTCTTTCTCACAGGGTTTAAAAAAATACCAATTTGGAGGAAAAAAAAGAAAAAGAAACATATAATACTGATTAATGTTGTCAGTATAGAGGCTGTATTGAGAAGAAGCAGATGCACATGCTCACATGCACCCGGAGTTCTGCTGTGTTTCAACAGATGGAGCTGAGAGGCCAAAGGTTGATGTTTCAGTGATGTCATGCTGGAGGCTGCTCTGACAGACTCATGCTCACATTCTCTACAAACATCCTCATCTTTTCAACCTCTAACATCTGCTTACATCCATCTGTCAAAGTTCCCAGCCAGCAGCTTCTGACTCTTCATTTAGAGCCTAAGTCATTGATCAGGGATCTGTGTCCAACACTTGCTGCTGCAACTTCCTCATACGTCCTTTTCTCTCTTCTTGGATCTGTTGGAGCTGAAAGTCTCTGGATTGAGGACTGTAACAAAGAAGGACTAGAAGATCCTCTCCTAAAAACTGGGATGAAGACATTCCAGCATTATGGTGTTGAAATTCTCCCATGATTCAGTGCTGTTGTAAAGACCTGAGAAGAAAGAGGACAGTGACTTTTTCTGTTGTTGTGCAGAAACATAATTTGGTTTAAGATGCAGCTGCAGGGTGATTGACCTTCACTCATCTGAACTTCTTTACTGAAGCAGCTGCATGTTGTCCTGAATCTTCCTGATTGCTTTTCTCTGTTTCTTCTGGACTCTTCTGATCTGCTGCTATTTTATATATATCATTTTCCACTTAATGAAATAAAAGCCACCCATTCCCCCCCCCTTTCTGCTGTCAGCAATAATACAAATTGTAATTACAGCATAATATCAAGATATATACACAAATATGTTTAGACAATAAAAAGGCAGAAGGAAAAAATTGTAACAGCAAAAATTCCCCAGAGGGAAGAGAGCAGTGATTGTTTTAAAGTTTAAAGTTGCAGAATTTAGAATGATCAATTAACCTATGAAGCATGTTTTTAGGTGGAGGAAGCTGGAGTCCATGGAGAAAACCCACGCATGCATGGGGAGAAAATGCAAAGGCCCCCATTGATGACACTGTTTCTGTTATGAGGTGAAACTCCTTCTTTTTTTGTGTGGTTTTATTTGCATGCTTTTGTTTGGGTTTTGTGTTTGTTTCACCTCTGAGACGGACTCCCAGATTGGACACACCTGGTGTCCAATCAGTAAGGTGACAGCCTGCCCATAAAGCTGGCACCGGCAGTGTGAGAGGGGAGCTGGAACTGATTGCAAGAGACAGCAGTCAAGGCGGTGCAGTGGCCGGTGGGGTTGGAGCAGAAAGAGTCTTCTCCAGAATGAATGAATAAGAACACAGTACATTCATAAATTGTCTTCAAAATATGTTCACATTTATTAGGTTTTTACTTCAGCAAACTGGTGACATAATTGGCGAATGACAGTAGTTCGCCTCCAGACCAGGTGGTGGCGGTAATGCAACCATTCTTTAGTTTGTCATCCGCCATATAAACACCCGAAGAAGAAGGGCGACCAAAAAGTATTGAGCATGGAGTCCGAATCGCTTTTGAAATCCAGGCCACTATATGGTCCAGCACTATATAGTTTTTTAGTAGTTAGGGGTTAGGGCATGAATTTGGACACAGGGCAGGTGAAAATAAAATGACAACTCAATTCTCCAAACGGCTTTTTTTCTTCACATTCGCTTTCATTTGCAGTGTTACAATAATTATGAAATTGCAATCAAAATGGCGTACAAACCTCAATTGAGCAAAGGAAACTATGTTCAGCTCCAGAGAAATGAATGGTTGCTGTGTTTACACTACAACCAAATGTATACATGTTTGTTCAGCTGACTCGCAATATTTCTATTAATCAAAGCAAAAACTTTCAAACTCTAAACTATTATCCCGAGCTGGCACAGTGGATTTATCTCAATATGAATTACACATTTAATAAAAAGCTTTTGACTGGTATTACTTTTATTGCTTTGAAGGAGGAAAAAAAACCACAAAGAAGAGAGGCTCCCAGCTGCAGATGAAACTGATATTAAACGCGTCTGCAGCTGATTCATTTCCAACAATGCTGCACTTGAAGATCTCCTGGACAGAACTCAATGGGACTCAATCATGTCGTCGTCTGATCTGCTGGAAAGCAAGCTTCAGGAGGTCTTTCCAGACATTTTACAATCTCCTTCTGGAACGATCTGGTTAAATGTTCATAAATATTAAATTCAGGAAGTAAAACTCAAGAACCATCCTGCTGCAACATTGTATCACCCGACCGAAGTTTTCTTCATGATTCCATCATATATAAAACATTAAAACTTGAAAAGAGCACCAGTTTTAATAAACTTTATTTTGTTTAAACTACAACTGCTCGTCAAAAAAGTCGTAAAAATAAACATCAACAGAAAACTAAAAAAGAATAAAGACGAAAAGGAATTAAAAGGAGAATTTCTTGCTGCAGCCCCGTCTTCCCTTTGCCTCCATCCTTCTTTATAGTTGATACATGCATCTAAAGAAAAGGGTCAACAGATCACTTAACATGGGCATAGTTAACAAAAAAAATATCTCAATTGCCAAAGAAACCCAAAACTTTACTTTAGTTGATTTTTGGGGATGTCCTGATCCAATCACATGATCAGAAATCAGCCCCGATCACATGGTTGATGACTTGATCGGCAGTGGATGCTGTCTCCCGCTCAGTGTTGTTTTTTTAATTTCATTTTTGTTTTGACCAGCGCTTCATATTTCAAGCTTATTATTCTGGATAATTGCTCCACTTGAAGTCTGCATGTCATAAACGTAACACGACAATTGTTGCCCTAAAGCGCAGCAGAATCATAGGTATATAATCAAACAATCATCTCTGACGTCACGTCTCTTTCATGGGGCACAGCCATATTGGCTGAAGTTAACTCTGCTTAACTTGGACGTTTATGTATGGAGAAAAGAGGCAGGACCAATATATGTCGTTTTTCTCCTTTGTTTTGGGTCCACGCCCACGACTTGTGGCCAGTCCTGCTGTTCTCTACATGCTACGCGGCTAATAGCTTTAGCTAAAGTCTCCAGCTTAGGCAACGCAGCGCTGGACTAATATTTACATAATGAATCATCATCAGCATCTTTGTTTTTTTGGAGGAATACTGCAGACAGACAGTAAAAGTCTTTACAGTTCTTACAGTTCGTGCTTGTCTTACTGTTAAAGTGTTTTGTGCACACAAATTACATTGCTGGGATATCTGGTTTTTTTTGCGTGGCTGTTCCTTTACGTTGTGTGTATTCGGTTGAACCTCTAAGTTTTGAATAGGTTTTATTAATTTTATTATTGATTAATTAATAATATTGTTATGTAATTTTATGTAATATTATGTAATGCACCTTGGGTTTCAATTGAAGGGAAAGGCGCTATTACAAATAAATAGAGTATATTGAAAAGATGTCCTGTCCTCATCCCTTTGCCATTGCTCCTACCAGATGGTTATTTGTGGCTGTTTTTGCTAATTCTACAGTCTTGAAATGTCAGAATGCATATCATTTACAGTGGGAGATTTTTTCCCTTCAGGCTTTAACTGCCTGTTGCAGTTATAGTAAAAAGCACAGAACCCTCTTGTGGACTCTAGAATGAAAACCTTTTCTTCCTCCCACACCAAACACTCACACACCCAGGCAGTGAGAACAAACAGTAGCCCAGGACAGGAACAATAAGACACAACCACCACCACCAATGCAGTAAAAAAAGCAAAAAAAAGATTCATTTATTATCCTAACATTTACAACATGAATACATCTCTACACCCTAACTAAACCACTCTGACATCTGTTCCTTTTTTCAGAAAAATCTCATTAAACCTTTCTTTGTGTTTAGCAGCTTCTAAGCTGCTTGAACACTTGCAGTAGCGCCTTTGGTTTAAATGTAGTTTTTTGCGAGATTTTGTAACTTCAACAAAAATCACTTGGAGGAGGATTTTTGTCAAATGACAGTTTGCTTCAACAGACCATTTTTCTGAGAAAAGCAAAGTAGTAAAAAAAATAATTTTTCAAGCAGACTGATGCTTTTATTTTATTGAAATCCTTCTCCACATATTCAAAATATTTTCCTGATCAAGTATGATGCATAATTATGGAAAGAATTAGATAGTTTTTAATTTTTAACTTCACCAAAATGTATCTGTAAAAGGATAAAAGAACATTTGTTTAGTCTCAGACATTTTTTAGAGAAACTGAAAGCTTGAAAACGATCAAAGCACCCGTTTTAAAGGCACCGGGGTTTAGATACTCAGCTCTGAACTCCACTCAGAGACACATGGAAGCTTTCTTTTACTACACAGTTGTGTTGTAGAAATGGCAACAACAGTTTAACAAAAGCCTTTCAAAAACATCAGAAAATGTAAACAATTTTTTATTGGAAAATTTTAAAAAGTTGTTGTATTTTTCAAAGCCTTAATGTCTCTTAGAAGTGAGAAAACAAAATCTACATCAAGAAAAATCTGTGAGCAGGCATAACTCCAGCCTGTGGGCTAAATGCAACCCATGGGCTAAATTTGTACCGGCCTGCAGCATCCTGTCATAAAACCACCAACAACAAATGGGCCCCCAGCACCTTCCAAGAACGGTGTGTACAAAGTTTTGATTGTGATTGGCTAAATTATATTATAAGCCATTATGATCCTGTGGCAACAACTTTTTGGCTACTTGACATAAAGAGCCTTAAGGGCCAAATGAGAAGAACAGATTTATTTGCTACTGTGGTCAAAGTAAAATTTGTGTTATTTTCCTTTTCACATGAGATTAATTTACAGTGACCATTTATGCATGAATAATTTGAAACATGTGATCTCAGATCTAATGTTGACAAAAGTTTTTTTCTTGACTGACTTTTTCTTTATTTTATTCTGGTTTTTAAATATAAAATTCACAGTAATTTGGGTAAAAATATATTAAGATGTATTTCTGTTCACTGTGAAGACATTAAAAGTTTTGCATTGCAAAACATTCATTCATCATTTTTCTGAACCGCTTTTCCCTTTCAGGATCACGGACTGCCGGAGCCTAACCCGGCTACTCATGGGCAATGGCAGGGGACACCCCTGGACTGGTCGCCAGTCTGTCGCAGGGGCGCATTGCAAAACAATTCTCATGAAACAGTTTATTTGCACTGAGCATCTGCATAAGGTTATTATAAGGGTTCAAAGCATGGAGGCCGATTGGTTTTTTACCTTCACTCTTTTTCTCCTCACCTCAAATCTGACCCTCTGCAAAAGGTTTGGACGTCCCTGGCTTAGGGCTTCTGCTGTGCCCGGACTGTTACAGCTACGCACACTAGGGGCCACTGTTTGCTAGAAATGCATCATGTGCCGAGTTGTTGCCCACCTGTCCTCTAATAAGATTTTCTGTAAATATATATGACTTACTAGGTTTTATTCTTGTTATTCCAAAAGATGAATTTGATGTACTAACTAAATACCACACAACACAATTCACAAAAATAATACTTCATTTTTGCCAAAAATAAAAATCTTAAATGTATTACTGGTGTCACAGTGCTCCATATCTGAGAGCCCAAAGGACTTCACCAACATATTACATTAAAAACACCCTAAATGCCTTAGATAACACCTCTATATTTTACTCTCCACTTGGAAAGTGTTTTTTTTTTGTTTCCTCCTGAGCAGTCTGAAGTTTGGAAAGTTGCTTTTAGTTGGAAAACAATCCCATTATGTTACTCAAAATGCCATATGTGGGTGTGGGCACGTGGGTGACCCAATCTGTGAAAACAAATGACCTGGGTTACATGAAAAAGACATCAACACAAAAAGATTGTTTTAAAATATACAAAGTTTGTACAGAATTACAGTACACAAACCAGGAGATCAGAGTTTCTGTCAGTTCCAGTGTTTCTGCTGAGAAACAGGGCAGGAGGATGGAGTGGAGGAATGTTTCTTCCAGGTGTGTGCCTGAGGTTACAACCAAAAGTTCAGGAGCAGATGCCAAACCTTTCAAACTCAAGTGCAGAGTGTTGCAATCAGCATTTCTGATGTACCCACTTTCCCACAGTCTGCGTTACTCCTCCCACCGTGGCTGATTTCCTGCTGGATGTGTTCTTGAGTGCTTTCAGTATCTTCTCATTGGGCGTGTCCGCTGCATTCAACTGACAGCTGATCAGAGCTACAAATAAATGGTGAAACCCTTTGAATTAACACTGTTGCAGAAGTCTTTTTTGCACTCTAATTACCCAATTTACAAGGAACAAAACATCGCAAAAGAGGGGCGTGTCCTCCTTTTTGACCTTTATGAGCTGTGAGCCTCAGACACATGTAAACTGTTGGTCATACTTTCTTGATCATCAGGATGCTCTTGGCTGGCTGGACCACCCAGCCCCTCATCAACATCCTCATCGTCCCACGACGCTTGAGTAGCCGTAGGTCCTCATAGGGACCTGGAGGTTTTTCAGGACGCTCCCTTGTCGTGAACCTCCATCAGCTGCGATAATGGCGCTGCCATTCAGATGTCTGAAGCTGTCACGTGAATGATCCACAGAAAAGGCGGTTGCCATGAGAGGAGGGCAGAAATGGGCTTTTTGCTGCAACGAAACAAAGCAACAGCGCTCACTAATGGTATAGTTTTCACAGGCCAGGTATGGAAAAGCGTGTGATCTAGCATTCCACAGCTGAGTGAAATCAAGCATGGGCATGCCCAAACAACAAGCCAAATGTGACACACTTACTGAGCTTCTCACAATTCTTCCACTCTGCACATGGTCTCCTCTCTGTGCTGATAGCGCTCTGTCCCTTTGGGAATGGCCGGCCTGCCCAGAGAGTCAAACGCTGAGATTGTGGATCTGCTGTCACGGCAACGATTCTGCTCCTGCACCCATAAGCATGCACACAGGCAACCATTAGCAGATTGAAATGCTTCTTTCTGCCATTTAAAAAACAGAATTTCTAATACAGGACACACTACTTTAAAGAAGACAAATAATATCTGGCTATTTATATATCTGTTCTCTCTGATGGACAACACCCAGAACTTTCAGAAATCCTGTATGAACTATTTTGAACAGGAATAACAGTTTTTGCTTTTAGTCTAAAAGTCATAAAAGTCCCAAAGATTCACTATCAATGGCATTTTAGTTTTTCATGGTTTAAATCTGGGCTGATAAAAAACACAACTTGTGGCATTAGGTTTGTTTTGTTGAAAAGGCAACAAAAAAATCATGTGGCAAATTGTAATTAAATCATTTGGTACTTTAAAATTAGATAGTTGAAAACGTGTTGTGAAAAAGGAAGCACTGTGAAAAAACAGAAAGGCGGACAGCTGCCATTCAGCAATCAAACCATAAACTTTTTTTCCACATTTACACAGCAAATAGTAAATGCTTCACTGTTGTCATTTTTCACAAACTAGATTAGAAAAACCACATTAGACATGAAGGAGACTCAGTCTCACACTGAGCTAAGCATCATCTGCACAAAACTTTATCCTTATCATATATATTTTTTAGACTATTTTTTAGTCACTCTGGAGTGTAAGTCCCTGCAGTCTAGCATTTAGTCTTTAGTCTGTTCTTGATAGAGATATTCAAGTTTCTGTTTTTAAGTCAATTAAAAAAAAAAAAATCAAAATGTAAGAGTCTTGACTATGCAGACTGCTGATGCTATGTAACCAACAAGCCCTAAAAATAATTTAGTTGCTAGGAAGGAACAACCAAAGAAAACATCTGTACATTTAAACAAGTCCAGAAGGAAAAAGTCAAATAACGATCAGTATATGTGAGATGGACTCCATTCTGAGTTTACTCATTGCTGCTCAGAACTCATCATCATACAGTAAAGCCTCAGCCAGCCAAACCCCCAAGCCTGCATGCAGGGTGATTTCTAGACTGACCCCGAGTGAAGTCCTCCTCTCTCTCAGGATTGCGGACATTTTTATGGGGAATTCAGCAACCTGCAGCGTCAAAGCAAACACCATTTAGTTCATTCTAAAATCCCCAAATCTGAGCAGGAAACATAGTTTATTTACACAAACGGTATGACAGAAATGTGGTTCTCATTTATGAAACATATACAAAGAATATTTCTGATTTATGTTTTAAAAAGCTGAGCTTTAGACATTACCGGTCCTCTGGCATCAGTGCTGACAGAGTTTACTCTCCTAACAGAACCCTGTCTGGATAGAGTATTTACTTCGTCTCTGTAAAAACAGGATTCACAGGAAAAATAATGAGTTATAGCACAAATATCCACTCCATCTTCTATATCCTTATTTAACATGCTTTACATAAGGAACCTAAACTCCCTGGTTTTTTTATTCCTACGTAATCTGTGTAGTTTATCTGCTCTGTGAAGATTAGTTTAACTTCCATCTGATTTGATCTCATCCTAATTTTGTTTAAAATATTTCTTACATCTTAATCTGAAGCTGCTTCTTGAGTTTCCTGTTCTTGTGCTTTTGGTAGCATGTGCATGATGACAATGATGACCATCAAGATCAGGAGTCCAGAAACCACGGCCACAATGAGAATCAGTGATCTATTAGTCAGAGCGAGGAGGAGGATCTGCAGCAAGAGATGGATAAATGAAAATGACATCTGTATATAAAACATTAAATTCATAAAATGATACAACTCACAGCTTTGATAATAATTCATAGGGACTTGTGACTATCTTACAAATGATAAATGACTCAGACTCCAAAAATGACGGATAAAATGGCGGACAGAGGAACAGCAGTCAAGATGTGTGGATGTTTGGTGTTTCAGGAAGGCAAACTTTGCCCTTTGATGTCTGCAGCTGCCCGCTCCACCAGCGGATACGGAGGGAAGAACACATTTTACGCACCTAGGTGCGTATCAGCTAATGGGACTTAGCCTTAGATGCACTTAAACACGTGCGAGCAAAGCAGCAATGTGCGTCATTATTGCCAACGTTATTTCCATCATTTTATATGCTTGGTCGCACATAAATGCGTGCGAATAACATCGGCCATGTAAGAATAAAAACAAAATTAGATAATACCAGGAATAGTACACAGAGATTTTCTAAGTCGATGCACATAGTGGCCACAACCGGATGATGATACAAAGATTGATGATGCTTCAATAGAAATGTTCACAGCAGTTCTAATCAGAAACAGAATACAATAAATCCTGAAATGTTCATCTGCTGTTGTCTGCACTTTTGACCGATTTCACCCAGAATTTCACCGCAGAAGAAACACCCATTAACCATCACTATTCTGTCTGTGATGGAATAAACGCCGGTCCCCAAGAGACGCCTGTCTCTAATAAACGCCAGGTCGGCCGGCACATTTTGAAATAAAATGCTGGGCTACTATTAGAAGATATACGGTATAATTTTTCTATGCCTTTTTTTATGTTTTGTTCTTACGATTTATAGTGCGAAGTGAGTCCAAAAATAGTGTATGTAGAAATACAAAAACTTTACCTTTCAAGCTATTCCACCTGGGCCATTGCTTTCCCCACTAGGTTTGCAACCACCACTGGTAAATGCCATTATCCGTGGAGGTTAGGACTCCACAAACTCAAGTCTTCCATCAGGATGGGACTTCACACCTCTTGGCAGATTTCAGCAATTCTGCAGTCAGAGCAAACAAATGCAACAATTGTCTAAAATGTGCACAGCAAAGATTCAAATGAATTATTTTTTAATTCACTTCTCAGAGGGAGGGAATAAAAAAAATGTCTATGATGTCTAATGATACTCAATTGAATATTAAAAACATGGTCTATAAAGACAAAAGTGAAAGAATACTAAATCCATGTCATTTAAATACAGAGTGTGTTATTTTGTGCTGCATTATTGTTCAGTGATGAAACACAAATAAGTAAAATAAAAACAATTACAGCTGTAGAAAGTGGTGTAATGTTCTGAACAGGGACTGACAAAGCAAGGAAGGTACAGAAGAAAGAGTGTTACTCAGAAGATGAGCACAGATGGATTAAAGTGACAGGGAGCCAGAAAAAGGACGTGGAAATTTAGCTCTGAGCACTGGTAAACCACCAGATGTAACATGAATTCCCTCTTTGCACAGTAAGAAAGAAACTAAGGTTAGCAGTTAGCAGTTGCTTTGGTTTCTCAATCAAATAGTAAACAACAACCATTCAAAGATGTATAACAGATGTTTGATCAGCAGCTCAAGAGCACTATCATCAACATTTTATGCTGCGTTCCAGCAGGCGTTTCAAGTGACCACTTCCAATGAAAAGTCTATGCAAGCACACATAAATGCACCTTCCGGCTTCCTTGTTCAAACTCACCCGTTTTGCATGTTGTTAAGTAAGATTTCAGACCATTTTTAAACTCCACATACAAAACGTGTGGCCATTGAAAGTATGTCAAAAGTTAAACAGTTAAACTTTGACCAATTTGGAACTCCGATTTGGACAGTGGAACAAAAACAAAGTGGTCAACCGTTGAAACTTGATCATGGAGGAAATGGAGGCATTTAGCAGTTTGTAGCTGGCTGGAATTCAATGACACAAAGTTTTTCATATATCGAAATAGAGCTGTGAAAGAAAAAGCCTGCAGGCAACATTCACAAGCTTTGCACCACTCAGACATTTCACACCAAGCCTCTTCCAACTGTGAGTACATGTGCTAGTAACAGGTGGCGACAGTCAGTGTGAACACCGTATGTTAAAATGTCGTTCAATAAT